>CAUYQU010100270.1:0-162062 GCA_963574635.1 Cheracebus regulus
GGCTCCTCCACTGGGAATGTCCTGGTCTGTGGGCAGCGAAAATTTATTGGTAAGTGTGGCGTCCACTGGCTCTTTGCGCTTTTACTGGGAGCTGCAATCCTGAGCTGCTAGTGATCGGCCATCTTGGATCTCTCTCCCACAAGTTCTCTTTTCTAAGATTGTGCTGGTAGCTTCCATCTTGCTTATGGGGTGACCATGTTCATAGTTCAAAGCAAATCTGTCACTGTTCTTCAAAACACTAACTTTTCACCTTTCCATACAAAATTTAACCCTGCAGGGGAAAAACATGTTCTTTTTAAATTTAAAAACTATAAAAGAAAATGGATTCCCATATAGTAGAAAAAGTCTTAAAGAATTTTTCTAAAATTTATCAATAAAGAATATTCTCTTCACCCTCAATTGCTTAATTTATTTTTTGTGAAACTAAAAAGTTTTATTCATAGGGTATATTACTGTCTTTAACAGTCCAGTTTTATTATCAGAGACTGAAATGCAAAATGCACTTTTCACTTAAAGAATGATTGATAAAATATGGAAGATGTGCACCATAGACTATCTATACACTAAATGAATTGTTTCCTTTAGCTCAACTAGCATTTTCTGCACATCTCCTTCAGAGGCATAGAAGGAAGTCTTCTGGGTAGGGAACAATGAGCAGGGTTAAGGCATAAACACCAATTTGGGATAAACACACAAAATAGAATATGACAAGCACTGTTAAAAAGACAAAATATGTTGGGAACATCTAGAAAGGGAGTAATTTCTTCTCTATGTGTCAAGACAAATTGTATTGAAGAGATGTAAACTGAGCTGGCCATACGGAATGGGTAGACAAAAATATTGAGGCAGAGCAAATGGAGTAAACTAAAGTATGGAAGGACAGAAGGAAAGGAGGGAGGGAGGGAGGGAAGGGAAAGTGGGCTTACAATTTGAGACTAGGGTGCAAGGGAAACTAGTGGGAGATAAACTTGAAAGGTAGCATGAGTATATGCATTGGAGAATTATGGGAAAAAATCATTAAAAGTTAGAATAGAAACAACCTACTAAAGCTCCTGAGTGCTATGTGAAATACTTTAACTTGTTTTGGGTGGGCAACAGAGAGAATTTTTGAGCTAAGGAAGGTGGTGTACGTAGCACTGTCAGAGATGTGTATGAGGACAAGCATTTCACGATTGTGTTTGTGCCAGGACCAAGATTGTATTAAAGAGTTGACTCTGTATTTCTGCCTTTTAAATGTGTATATCAGAAGAAAAATTGGTGCAATACATATATATGCCAGGTATGCCTGTAAAAAAAATTCTTTTTAAATACAACTAATAATCTGTTTTAGCACCAAAATGGTGGTGATGAAACACTTTCATCTGAAATAAATGATGGATACCAGACAATGTATCTTCATTGCTTAATTTTGCTTCTATAGATATGTTCATATGTTTGAAGACAATTTGAAAAGTTCTGTTAGTTTTTATGATCACAATATCAAAATGCATTTTTGTTGTTTCAGATGATGGTGCCTGTCCATTAACTGAACAACTGTGGTAAGTTTATTTTCTCATCTCATATCTGCATGGAATGCTTTTCTTTTTGATATTCCAATGGATTTATTTTACCTATAAAACCTTTGGTTAAAATTCCTTGAATGAGTTTCCTTCTGGCAATCCATTAGGAATTTTAGGGTGTTTTGTTTCTTCTTTTCAATTAAAACTAAGACTTTAGTTTTCAACCAGATTTTGTCAACAGAGATGTTTATTTTCACAGATGCTTCACTTACTCAAATTTTAACAATCTCTCAATGTACTAGGAAAGTAATATCCAATTGTTGGTTACTCTTTTAGTAGTTAGAAGAAATACTTTATGGTTTTTATAGTGATAGCAGAATACCCAGTGTTTCCTGACAAAAAAAGTATTTTTTTGTTTTCTCTATTATCCTTACAATAAGAGAAAGAAAAATAAGAATTTATATTCCTTAACTTACATAATTGCTTTATATTGCCATGATTATTCATTGGAAACTAAGATGAGTGGGTATAACTTGGATCAATATAGTTCATCTATGGAGAAGTTGCTACCCATTTATGTCTCTCTTAGAAGAATAAACACAACATATTTGTGCGCTTTCACAGTATTGGTAAAGTGGTATTTTCAAGGATTCTCTGCACATTGCCAGACTTAGAAAAAATGAAAACTCTACATCAAATTGTTACTCATTTTACTTTTTGAGAGTTTACCAGTTTAGAGCAGATTGAGAGAAAGTATTGCATTTTTTGTTCTTATTCAACTGCAATAAGGAAAATGTTATGAAAGAGTGTCTTTGTATGGCATCCTCCCCCTTCCCTCAGACTAGACTGCTTGGTAAAATAAGGCATGGCCAGAGTGGGAGCTGGTTGGCAGGAGGATAACAAGTTTGAAGGTGTAAAACATTTACATAGATTTTGGATAAGAAAGAATAGAGCAACTGTATGTGATGGTGTATGTGGTGTGACTTAAGAACAAGCAAATGTAGGAGAAAAAAATTAGTCTTATCATATATTACATTGGGGCTTTTCAAACCTTAGTATGTTTGTGGGTAATATGGGCTGTCTTGTTAAAATACAGATACTGATTTAGAATCTGAGCTGAAATAGGGCCCAAGAATCTTCATTTTTGATTTCTATAAGCCCCCAGGTAATGCAAAGCTGCTGGTTTAAAGACCACACTGTAAATAGTAAGATAGTATATAAATAAGTCTCTCTTGACTCCTCTCCAAGGGACTTCAATCAAGACATTCATTTTCAAATGTTTGATTTGGATTTGACTTTTAGTGCTCTTGATTCACTGTTCAAAGATTATCTTAAGATTACAGCAAAAATGCTGTTTTAGTTCAGCCACATACAAAAAGAACTGGGTCTTGAATAGCTTCCATGTCTGTTTTCCCTGTTTTTACCTGATTATTCCGGGGTAAACTGTAAAGGATCAAAGAAAGTCAATCTCTTTCAGCCAAGTAATTTTTGAGTGAACAAAACACAAGATTTTACAAAAATATAAATATATTATTCTAATATTGCAGTCTACTCACAGGCAGTCATATCATCACCTCGTAATAGTGAAATTACAAAAAGCAACAACGATTGTGGGGTAGATAGTCCTAACCATAATACAAGTAGACATTATCATCACTATTATGCTTGAAAGTGCTTGAGTTTTGCTTGAAAATGTGATAAAATGCTTTTGGTTTTGTGTCACATTCCTACTGACATTATGAATACTTTCTAGTCTAATTGTTCAACGTGTTCAGATCTCAAGATATCTGAGAAAAGGGGATAGATGCCAACGTTGGCAGGGTTTGTTAGTAACCATGAATAATGGGGCCAAAGGCCTAGTCCACTGGTGCAAAGAAATCTGAAGAATTTTCTGAAACCCTGAAAGTCTTGTAGGCGATGGAGAAGGCCATGGAAGCAGAAGTTTCAAAATCAATCCAAGTTTTCTGCTAAAATTCTCATTTCTCAAACCAGGTAGCATATCAGAATCACCTGTGAAGTCAA
This sequence comes from Cheracebus regulus, assembly GCA_963574635.1. Lineage (NCBI taxonomy): Eukaryota > Metazoa > Chordata > Mammalia > Primates > Pitheciidae > Cheracebus > Cheracebus regulus. The sequence goes on from CAUYQU010100270.1 coordinate 3,522, forward strand.
AAAGGATACTTAGACCTGGGTTCCATGTAAACCAATTAACTCAGAGTTTCTCAAGGTAAATGAAGCCTAACATCTAAACTTTGATGCTTCAGCTCCCTGGTGATTATTTCAGGAAATGGAGTTGAAAACCATTCCCCTTATATTAGTGCCTGAAATTCTACATTTTCAACAAGTTCTTAAGTGAAGTTTGTGTTGCTGCTTTGTGGACCACACTTTGAGTAGCAAGGACCTACTAGACTCCATACTTCCATTTTCATGTTCCTGGGAGGGTCAGCATCACCTAGGAGTAAGTCATCTTCTCTCTAAGGATAAGGAGAAGAAGAAACGTAAAATGTTTGTGTTGCTGCTTTGTGGACCATACTTTGACTACCAAGGACCTACTAGACTCCATTCTTTTTTTTTGTTTTAATGTTCCTGGGAGGGTCATCATCACCTGGAAGTAGTCATATTCTCTCTAAGGATGAGAGGAGGAAGAGGAAAGGTAGAAAGGAGAGAGAAGACATCCAACTGGCACATGGTATAGACATGGTAGAATGCACAAGTCCCCACAGGATTGAATTTATAGGTCAATGGAAAAATCTCTGTACCAAAATATCTCCTCTAATTAAATCACATGGTACCTGAACATGCATTATTAAAATTCATTTGATTTCACTGCATTCCAAAGCTGACTATGCAAACATGATCTTTTGGTGCAATTGTTACCAATATAGAGCATGGAAGGAGGAGTAGAGTGAGCAGGGATCTGACTTATAATAATCATCCCAGATGATTCTAATAAAAAGTGGAGCTTGGAAGCCATTGTTTTAAACCACACAGCACCATCTTTCTTGACTTTCTTTCAATATGCATACATATTCCCATTCTTTAAACCAATAATTTATATATACTATTCTAGGCATCAATAGAGCTCAATATAACAAGATAATAATAACTAAGAGCTACATGGTAATGACTATTTGCCAGTCACTGTTCAGAGTTTCATATTTATAAGGACTATCCTAGATAATATGTGCTGTTATTATCCTCTTTACATATAAGAAAACTGGAGCACAAAATTATTAGATTGCTAAAATTTACATAACTGATAAGTGTTAGAACTGGAATTCAAACCCAAATACTCGGGCTATACAATACATGTTCTGTAAACTTCCAATCTGTTGTGAATTGATCCATGTATTCAACAAACACTTCTGGAGGAGCTTTTATATACTAGGCAATTTTTAAAATACTAGGAATAGAGCATTAAAGGGAATAACAATAAAATCTCCTCCCTTATGGAGATGTCCTTCTAGTAGGAGATGGAAGCTCTTATTTTTAGAACAGCCAGAATTTTTTAGAAGACCTAAGCATTCATGACATGAAGACATAAAAGTCAAATATAGCCATTCCATTTGCTTTCTGAATGATCTTGTCAAATCTCTTTACCTGTTTAGTAATCTGATTAAAAGATATAAAGGGACATGTAAATAACTTATTTTTATTCCTGTACATCGTCTTTTAGCATAATATAAGTTTTATGTGTACATATGGTTTAAAAATGTCTTAATGAAGACAATTGATATTCCCATGGCAGTAGACACTAAGGGCATCATGATAGCACTAGCTGTCAGGAAGGTGTTGGTGGCAATGTTGTGGTGTTCGTGTTGGCATGGGTGCTAGTAGTTATGGTATTTGTGATAATGGTGATGATGACTGAAATGATGAAATTGATGGTAACTGCTACCACTTAGTAAGCACTTACTATGGCTCAAGTCTTGTGCTAAATTATTTATATTCAGTATTCAATCCATTCCACAGTCTTGTGGAAATAATATACTTTAGAGCTCAAGAATCGGAGGATTAGGAAGCTTAAACAACTCACTCAAGTCACATAGCTCAGCAAATAATGGAGACTGAATTTAACCCAAAATATATTAATTATCTATTGCTATGGAAGAAACCACCCTAAATCTCAGTGGCTTAAAATAACAATTTGTTATTTCTCATGATGCTGAGAGTAGACTGTGCAATTATTCTGCTCCACTAAATGTCAGTAGGGATCTCTCATGTAGCTACATTTAGCTAAGAAATTAACTGGGGTTCTCAGTTCCCTTCCATGTAGCCCCTCTTTCTATATGGTGAGTCATCTTCCAATGGCTGTCCATGTGTCCTGTGTCTATAGCAGAATAGCCTGGTTTTTCACATAGCATGCAGTTCAGCTCCAAGGAGTTTTGCAAAGGACAATCCCCATTGCAAGTGCCTCTCCTGGTATCAAGCTTGCTAAAGTCCCATTGGACTTTAAAGTTGCATGAACAAGCCCAGGGTTAAGTAGGAAGACGAAATGTGTAAGCATACCTGAAGGCATGGTTCAGTCTATCACACCAAATATTGTTGCAGGACTTTCTCCTCAGTTCAGCTAAAACCGGGTTCTAGTCACACAGCCAGGAAAGATTAGGCTCGTGGACACAGAGAAGGCTGAGAAAAACAGAATTTATTGGGCAAAAAAGAAAAAGAGAAAAATTTTCAGCAGAGCAGGAGGGAAGCCGATTAACCCACTCCCGCCCGGTCACACAGGAACTTAAGGGACCAGGCTCCTCCCTTCTGCAAATGACAGGAACGTCCATGGCTCCACCCCATTCTCTTAGTGTGCAGGCCAGTCAGAGGTTCTCCAGGGAGCCCTTTTTACTTGGCTATCTCAATGTGGCTGACTCTAATTACTGTAATATAGTTTCATTACTATAGCATATTCCCTCCCTGAGGAGGCTGAAAGTAAACACTGGAAGGAAGCAGACTACAAAGTATTGTTGAAGAGACACCCTAGACAGATTTGACCTGGGCTTATTCTGATAACAGGGGGTCACCGATGTAGCCAAGAAGAAATACATTCTAGAAAATTCAGTGTTAGGTAAATGGCAAGGTTCAGTGTTCAAGAATTCAGAGAGTTTGAAAGGATCTCTTTATAGCCTGATTATCAAATTAGCTTAGAGTCATGGAAAAGGTGGCAAAACTGAACATTTACAAACTAGAATTCTACTGTTGGCCTAATGTAGGATCACATTCTCAGAAGTGCACATCTCCATGCAGCTAGACAACAGGAGGGACCGTGGTGATTTTGTGTCTACTAGTACGAGACAATTTTATCTCAGTTGAATCCTCAAGACCAAACCCAAATCATGCAGAAAACATCTTGATTTGAAAGATACAAAAGCTACGAATTCTGCTGTTACCAATGACTTATCTGCAATGTACAGAAGTCTCATTTTGAGGTTGTGAATAACTGCATTTTAAGCAGGTTTATGTCCCAATGGGCCTGTCAGAATGACTTAATTAGAAAACAAACAACCCACAGAGCTTTATCACTGCAGTCATCAACACACCCCAATTATTGTGTGTAGCACACTGCTCTTGCTGAGGGCCAAGGGGAGTCTCAGTTGTCCAGCAAGACCATAATGAAATAACAAGTTTTGCCTCGCTGCTTTTCCGGCTGTTTCTTTTTTCAGGAACTCCACAGAGAATATTTGTCTCCAGGACTGTAAATTTGGTACTTTTCACCAGCTCTAAATTTTCTCTGTTGCTTAAGAGTAGTAAGGATCAACAGCCTACTCTCATCATTTAGGGACTAAGAATGTGGAAAATTGAGTGAACTCACTATGATTGCCACTCAAGGGTTCTCTATGTGACCCAGAGTCTTCTTTAAATTTTGAAATAAATTTGAAATAAGAAGGCAGAAAGGAACAAACTGTGTGTGGAAGAAAATGTATTTGCTTTTTCTTAACACAGAATGGAAATACAGTGGCATTCCCTTCTGTTATGACCAGAAGCAGGGCCCACTTCCCATGTTCTTCTAGGGAGTTTGGTTTTACTACTTAATAAAAAACTGAAAATATATTATTATAAATGGAAGAGAAATAATACCCTGGTTTATCAAGTAGAGATTTCTAAGTTGCACCAACAAAATAATTGGGTGCATATACAAATGAGGACTCACATGTACAGAATTCAAATTTTGTGTATGCAAAAAAGATAATTGTACAATCAAAGAAGTGCCTTGATTAAAATCATTGTATATGTAAATTCATCATTTGCTAGAGCAGTCATATTCTGGCACATGCATACATAATTAGCGATTTCTAATTTAAGGTAATTTCATGGTAGAAATAGTCTTACCTAGTGGTGCTCCTGTTTTACCCATTAGTCAAATCAAATCTTATGCTTTTTACTTTTTTATTTCAATAATCACATTGTCATTTAAAAAATGAAATATCTCCTTGTTTATCGATATCACTGAAAAATTAGAGTAATTTATAGCCTCTTGTTTTGAAAACTGGCTACACAAATTATTCCTTGGAAAATACTGTTAATATGTAGAACATTGACTCACTTTCAATTTGGGGGCTTGTTCTAAATGATAAAGCAATAAATGTGTAGTATATATAGAATATCCCTGATCATAAACCTTCCATTCATTTCCCATTTTATTCACATTTGACATTTCTGAAAGTTAAATAGATTTAAAAGTTAATTAGCACACTTAATGTAGACTCTTATCCTTAAAGCAACCGTCCACTTAATAATACATCTTACAATAAAAACCATCTTGTTATCAAGATATCTTGAAAAACACTATCTTGCAATCAACACTGTCTTCTCAGAAACCCAATCTTGTTATCAATGACAACAAGCACTTGCATACGATTACTATGTGCCAGGCGATGACTCCTGACTCCTCACAACCAGCGTGGGAGATGGATTTACTATATTTCACAGATGAGGAAACTGAAACACAGGTTACTCATGTGTTAATAACTCTTCTAAAGACACAGAGCAACTGCTTGACAAAGTGAGGAAACTCAGAACTTGCTAAGATGATGCCTGCTGTCCTTAAAAGCAGCGCTCAGTGTGCTTCGGTTGCTTCTGTAAAGCATGTGTGACTGTATGAAAAGTTGTAATGAGATCTACTTGTCCAAGAATTACCTCCTCTTTCTCTTCTCTCTTTTACCTGTCTTAAGGCAATAATAATACTAATAATACATTTTTTAAAAATTTTTAAATATTTTCTTATTTTCTCTTATTCTCTTTTACTGTTTCTTGGAATACTTTGGGACATCAGAAAGCTGTTTAGAGAGCCTGGAGAACCCCAAGACAGAATCTACGATTGACTGATACAGTGGACAAGTGTTTCATAGAGCCCAGGAATTTGTTTTCCCATTTCTCTTAATAACTATATTATAAAAGTAAAAATCTAAGTACTTTTGTATTCCAGTTCACATAGTCTTTGCTCAGAACTCTCCAAGGGCTTCTTCATCTTACTCGGAATAAAAGCCAGAGTCATGACATTGGCTTTCAAAGTTGCCCAGGATCTAGCCTCCTTTCTGCCATGCTCTCCCACCGCCATCTTCCTCTTTCACTTGCTTAAGCTAATCTGGCTTCCCTGCTGTCCCAGGAATCCCCAGCAATCTCAGCCCTGAGGGCTTTTGCCTCTGCTCTCTGTACTTGGGTGTTTTCTCACATAACAGCATGTGACTTCCCCTAGCAACCTTGAAGTCCCTGCTGAAATGTCACTCTACCACAATGCTTTTCTCCCACCTCTCTCTCTTCTTATCCCACTTAATACTCTTAATCTACTTTCTGTTACCTCCAGAGCTCTTACCTACCTTGTCTTTTATAAATCTATATATTTGTCCAGCCTTTAATACTAGAATCTATAGAAACTATAGAAGCTTTAAGAAAGGAGTGACTTTGTTTAGAATATCCCCTGCAGTATCCCCAGCCTCTGGCACAGAGTACATGCTCAGTAACTATTTGTTGCACAAATGGACAGTCAAAGTATGGAAATAAACAATTAAATGAATACTCTAGGACTGTATTCAAGGATTCCCTACTTAGTTGTTGCTAGAATGACTGCCTGTTAGGTGCAGTACCAAACAGTTTTCTTTACAGGATAACAGACATGAATATATATTTAAGGCTTGTCAATGGTTGACACATGTCATTTTATTTGAGGCAAGTAAAAAAGGCGAAAGTTAAAGTTATTGCAATTAAAGATAAATTACTGGAAAATATGATTAGGGTTTTACTATTTTAGAATATAATAAAAGCAATAGCTAAACACTATGCTGCTATGTATTATCCCTATTTTACATGTCTTACATATATTATCAAATTTAATCCTCACCACTACCTTATAATGGAGGCACTATTATTATATCCATTTAATAAGTGAGAAAAATGACGCACAGAAAAAGTTTAGTTACTTGCCCAAAGTCAGAGACAAACCCATAGACTCCTATTACAAATGGAAATACATGCATATATATTTCTCCCACACTGATTTATTGTTCAGTACCAAGTCTCCCTAATGATCCTGATTAAAATACCCACTTTGGAAGATTGTTTTTCAGAAGAGTGGCAATATTATTGCATCCCCTTATACTCATTATCTCAGAACGCCTGTTTTTTTTGTTTGTTTATTTTTTCTGAGTGTTTGAGAAATTATCTTGGAGAAATTAACAAAATGCATCAGTATACACATGCTACACACTTTCCTTAGACTAATACCTATAATTACAGGAATAAAAGATTTTCATTTAAATTTTTTTCGATGGCAGTTTTAGCCTCGTGTATTTAAAACTTTCCGGTTACAGTCTGTTTTTTAATCATGTTTCTTCATAAACTTGTATATGAGAACAAGCGTGTGATTGAATGAAGCCTCAGATTCATTTACCATTGCTTTCTCTTGAGTACCTGATTGATGCTTAAAACTAAGGTAACCGTAATCTTAGTTTACTTGGTTAGTCCTATTTCATGTCTCTTCTCGCAGTGCAATTATTAACATGCTGTCCATGTAGATATATTGATATTGGAGTTCTGGGGAGGGAAGACTGTGGTGCCTTTAAATGATACAGAAGTAGGGAAGGGAAGTGCTGGGTGGAGGAGGATGTGGTCCCTGGCTAGGGCTCCACCCCACAGATGTAGGTGAGGACAAGCACTGTCTTCATTCACACCCAAATGTTGCATTTTCCAAGGCCATCCTGGCCTGACACAACCCTTATCCTGGGCCTATAAAAACCCGAGTCCCTAGCAAGATAGGGACAGAAGCTGCTGGATGGTGAGAGGAACATGTGAGCGGAAGAGGACACAAGTGGCTGGTCATGGGAAAAACCAATCTCTTTTCTGGCTCGCCCATCTGCTGAGAGCTACTTCTACTCAGTAAAACCTTGCACTCATTTCCCAACCCCACAGGTGATCTGATTCTTCCGGTACACCAAGGCAAGAAACCCCAGGCTAGAGAAATCCCTCTTTCCTTGTGATAAGGAAAGGGATCTAATTGAGCTGGTTAACACAGGCAGCCTATAGACGGCAAACTAAAAGTACACCCTGTAACACATGCCCACTGGAGCTTCAGCTGTAAACATTCACTTCTAGACACTGCCGTGGGTAGGAGCCCCACAATCCACCTGTCCGTAAGTCCCCTACACTTTTGAGCAGCAGTGAGCCACTTCACTATTGCATGCCCTGGGACGGGGACCAGAGAACGCTTCCCATTTCAATATGATTAATAAAAGCATGTTCTTTCACTTTCAAAAGTGCCTCTGAAGTATCCACAGTAGACTATAAATTTTCTGTTCGCTTATTTAAAGCAGATATGTGCTATCTATTGATAGCATTAAAAAAATAGAGGAAATTTTTTCAACCAAGAATCCTATATCCAGTGAAACCACCCTTCAAAAATAAAGTTGAAATAAAAACATTTTTTCCTTTGAAAAACAAAAGTCCATACCCTAAATATAAAAGGAGAAAAGATTAAATGTCCTCAATTACTTTATTGTAATTTCAAAAGAAATCAATTAAAATCTAAAGAAAAAAATAACACTCATCAAAATGAGACACAGTGGACCTAAACTATGCTTCTACTTGCTTAATACAAATTCCCTCAACAAATCTGAAAAGCCAACTTGTATTATTAAAATAGTCTTTGCCAGAAAGGATAAAACATTTACTTTATTTCTGTAGGTCTTTATTAGATTTTACATAAATGCACACCGAAAACATTAGAGAAGCCTTAGCTGAAATACTGTGTTCCATTTACTTTTCCACAAAATGTATTCCAACATAAGCCTTTGTAAATGCAGTTCTTTCACCATTCTGGCTAGGACAAAGGAAAGAACCAATTCTCAATCAACCTTAGCACCTGCACTCGTACCAACGTCCCCCCAAGCATTAAATAAGCACACTGCCAGACTGTGTTATGTTATTTCTCATCTGAGCTGTTAGGACACAAATTCTGGGAAGTCTCAGTCCATAGATTTCTCATAAAGAGTTGTTTTCTTTCTCCCTTTAGATGAAGAAAAATGCCTCCGTGTTGGGGCTGAGGAGCTTGAGATGGACCTTTAGTTCCCTTTTATTTCATAAAATACCAGAGTCCTTCCAACTCTCCATGAAGCCTCAGACCTATGACTTATAACTACTCCTTGCCTTTCTTTTCTTTCCATCTGAGGGTTAATTTAAAAATAAACACAGAAATATTAATCATAATATGTGTGTGAATTTATGTACACATGGTGTTAATTTTTAGAAAATTTGCATACATTTTAGTTTTTCCTCATATTTTGCTACTTAAAATGCATTTTGCTACAACTCTCTCAATCTCCTCCACAAATTCATACAATAACCATTGTTATAAAACACATATTAGTCTTCAAAATGATCAATTGCTTTCTTGGATGAATGAATCATCACCAAGAGTCTCACCACTGCTCTGTTGAAGCCTTCAGAAAGACTAATGCAACCACCATCATTTTCCTGGGATCTACCCTCACTCTTCATTCTCTTTTTCGCTGGGGTCTTCTCTACTAAAATATGTTGCTTGACATAACAGAGTCATTTGAAGATGTTTTCTCAGTGCCATACTTCATTGGTTCAATGTGAGGGATTTTAGTAGGTCAGCAACCCTAGGTGACGAATCCCCATGTGGTACATGAGTCTATAGGTGCCTGCCAGGGGCTCACATACTTCATACCAGTAGCATGTACAGGATTAAGTCACATATACAGGGTACGGTCACATGTACAGATTAAGGGAAGTCTATAAGGTGCATGGCATTGCAAACATACATTGAAAGCTATCATTGTAACTAAGCCTACAGACGAGGACTCAGGTCATACAATTTTGTCTAAGCTTGTGGTAGATAAATAGTTGCCTCTTTTTGCAGTGGGAAGTCTAAAATTTTCCCTTAGATAAGTCTTTCCTTATAAGATGCAGGCCACATTGGGCTTCTGAAATCTCCCAACTCAGCTGTTCCAGAAACAAATAGATACACATACAAAGGAGGCTCCTGGTGAGTGTTCACAATTGTTTTATGATACAGCATATTTTAAAAGAGCATAAAATTGGAGTATAGTTAGGCTTAAATGACACCTCTGCCATTTACCTTCTGTATATCTTTGGACTGTTCACTTTAATTATGGGATTATTTCTTCAAACAGAAAAATGGAATTTAAAAGTGATATTCACCCCGATGTTGTGTAGATTGAATGAGTTAATGTATATTAAATACATAGAAAAGTACATGGTTTAATGAATGTTCCCTTGCCCAGCATACTGTGAGTGATCATTCTTCTTACCTGTATTCACTTTCACTACCGTTTTTCCAGTCTAGACATCCACACACACATGCAGATAGCCATGCCACAGAGTAGCTGGAAGGCCTGTGGGTGATATATGTGCTCACTGAAAGGACTCGTAACTTTATTTCACACACTTCCTTAAAATGTATATGAAAAGACTGATTTCCTGTGATTACTGACCCAGGTTAGGCTTAAAGCAGGAGTAGAATCTGTAAGCATTTTGAGCTCCTTGTGAAAGAGTGTCTAGTACTTCGCTTTCCTCTCATTTATCTCACTTTCCTCTTGTTTATCTTACTCTCTGGGACCATGTTTGAAGGCTGTTGATCATATGTAAGAAAAATAGTCTATATCCTGGAGGAAAACCGTGGTGAATAAATGTTTGATTGAGATTTCTCGCTGTCTTTATAGTGCTTGAAAGTCCAAATGAAAATAGGTGAAAATGCCAAATAATTTTAAAGGCTTTCAGACAAGTGGATACTTGGTAAATGAAGACGGAACATGTGGGTTCATTATTCTTTTTTTCTGTTGACATTATGTCTACATCATGGCATTATGTTGGACGACCTGTGTTTGTTCAACCTATGAAATAGCTTTAGTCAGGAAATAAAATTCCTATCGTCCAAATAGCACCTGATAGAAAAAATATAAATACTTTAAAGTTTGAAACACTATGTTTAGAAAAAATGATATATTGAATATATATATGTTCAATCAATTGTGAGGGATACTATGAACAACTTTTTAAAGTGTTAGAGAGGTTCAGAATACACAATTGTTTCAGAGGCATTTTCTTTTCTAATGTCTCATCCAATGTGAATGTTTTCTGCAGCAGTCACCAAATAGAAATATCCCTAAAAATCTGAAAAAAAAAAATAGTGAAGCATGAAAAAAGTAGCAGTGAGAAAATTTATCATAATAGAAAGTCTCTATAATAATATTTAGTGATTAAGGAGCCCATTTTATAAGTATTGGCAAACAGCCAACAACTACAAGTTACATGAAATAGTAACAACCAGGGTAAAGAAGCAATCAATTTTAAAATGCCAAGGAATCTACTTATTTATTTTTTAGGAGTTGGCTTAATTAGAAAAGTTGTTACAAGTGCCAAGACCATGAAAGGAATGTGTTTTACAAGTTAAATGAAAATGTAGTGGAGACTTATGCAAGAACTCAAAAACGACCTCAGCATACCAGGTGATTAGTGTTGTATTCAAACACAGATGATGTTTCTACATTGAACTATCTCTTGGATAGGGTAGTTAACCCACAAAAAGCCCTGGTCTCTTGTTCACATATCATCTTCAACATAAAACCTTTTATATCAAACGTTAACTGGACACAAAATTTTATAATATGTAACATGGTAAATGAAAAACCCAAAGAAGCCTAGATTTATTCATCATCTTCTATACTAACTAGTTCAGTGACTTTGTATAAGTAACACACTGAGGTATATGTTTGTTTGTAAAATATAAATTGTGTGTCTATAAGCAAAAAAAAAATGTATGTGAAAAGTTTTCAATGTCCCTTCATAGTTTGAATTCAATATTATTAGCATAATGTGGGTTTTGGCCAACTATATCTAGTATACAGATTTATGCTTATTAGATGTTTTGTATGTGCGCAGGACCTTGTGGTTATTTCTGGTCAATACATTGAGCAGAGTGAGATACCACTTCTGAACAAGCATTTAATTACCATTGCCAAAACACACAGAACGATCTCTTCTTTCTGAAGCAATCACTATTAGGATTTAAGGGAGCAACTCTTCTATCAGACTTGATCCCTGAGTTACCATTGTGAACTGAACGTCCTTGCTGAGGGACTCTAGAATTTTAGCATAAGGGAGAAATAAATATTTTCTTGAGATTTGGGCCTGTCTGCTGTTGCAGCAGAACTTACCCTACACTTCCTAATAAATATAATTAAGGTACCTCATAAAAGTTTATGATAACTTTTCATAAAAATGAATGTAAGCAGACATATAAAAAGTGCCAATATATGAATCACAATTTTTTCTTGGCCAAATAGTTTAACTTTAATAATGTATTACTTAAAGCATTAAGAAATTCCCAAACATGGTATTGCTTCCATCAAACAATATACTCAGAATGATAAAGAGCAACTTAGTGATGTTTTCTGGTCTTCTTATTGTAGAATTCATAAGTTGAGTTAGTACTCTGCAAATCACTTTATGCAAATTCTCTTAAGGATATTACATGGTGAACTTATATGTCCAGAGTACCCTTTCTGCTGTTTAATTATTTTGTACTCAGATATAAAATTTTAAATATTTATTAAATGTTTAATATGTTTAAAGCAGGTATTGGTTCATTGAATAATATAACAAAAATTAGGGCATTTTTTTTTGTCTTTAGGGAGTGTATATAGTCTAATTGGAAAATCACTTTAGAAATAATAGAAAGTTATAAGATAACATAAAGCCTGAAAAGTGCCAAATCACAAAAGAGAAGTAATAGGATTTCGTAAAAGTTATTTTGATCTAAAAATATAATTCCCAAATTTAAGAAATATAGAAACACAGTTTGGTGGTGACATGGCAGGGAAATTTTACCTAAGATAATGTCCTTCAGATTCACCCATGTTATTACAAATGACAAGATTTTCTTCTTTTATAAGGCAACATAATATTCTATTGTATATAACATTTTCATTTATCCATTTATCTATTGGTAGACATTTGGGTGGGTCGTTTTTGTATCTTGGCTTTCGTGACTCATTCGGCAATGAACATGGGAGGTAGATATCTCTGAAATTCTCATTTCAATTCTTCAAATATATATTCAGAAGTAGGATTACTGAATCATATGGTAAGTTTTGTTTTCGATTTTGTAAGGAAACTTCATACTGTTTTCCATAATAGCTGTATCATTTTACATTCCCACTTACAGTGTACAAGAGTTCCAATTTCTCTGTCCCATCATTGACACTTATTTTCTCTCTCTCTCTCTCTCTCTCTCTCTCTCAATCAAACCATCCCAACAGATGTGATATCTCATTTTTCATTTTGATTATGCATCTTTTAATATGCTTGTGGCTATTTGAATGTTGTCTTTGGGAAAATATCTATTCAAGCCCTTTGCCCAGTTTTTATTTGGGGTTATTTGTGTTTTTGCTATTTAGTTGTAGGAGATTCTTACAGATTTTGGATATTAGCCCCTTATCATATATATGGTTTGCAAACATTTTCTCCCATTCCATAGGTTACCTTCTCATTTTGTTGAGTATTTCTTTTGCTGTACAGAAGCTTTGTTGCCTCTGAACAGGTTTTGGTGTCATATCCAAAATGTCATTGCTGAAAACCAATGTCAATAAGTTTTTCCCCAAAAACTAATAGAAATAATATATGAATTTAGCAAATTCAGAATATGTAAAATCAACATACAGAAATGACTTGTGTTTCTATAAACTAACAATGAATCATTCAAAAAGAAAATTAAGAAAACAATCCCATTTACAATAGCACCAAAAGAAGTAAAATACTTAAGAATAAACTTAACCAAGGAAATAAAAAACTCATATACTGAAAACTACAGAGCACTGATGATAGAAATTTAAAGAGACACAAATGGAAAGACATCCTGAGTTCATGGATTGGAGAATTCAATATTGTTAAAATGTGCATACTAACTAAAGTGATCTATGAATTCAATGTTATCCCCATTAAAACCCCAATGATTTTTTTACAGAAATAGATAAAACAATACTAAATTTCACATGGAAGCACAAAAGCTCCAAAACAGGCAAAGCAGTCTTGGGAAAAAAGGAAAAATAAGCTGGAGATCTCACACTTCCTGATTTTAAAGTATATTACAAAGCTATAGAGCAAACACATGTTGCAAAGTTTATGGTAGCCACACACAAAAAATTTTTTTACAAGTATAGCTTGCTGAGCATGGTGGCCCACACCTGTAATCTCGGCACTTTACAAGGCTGAGGTGGGTAGATTGCTGAGCCCAGGAGACCCGCCTGGGAAACATGGTAAAAACCCTGTCTGTACAAAAATACAAAAATTAGCCAGATATGGTGGTGTATGCCTATAGTCCCAGCTACGCAGTAGGCTAAGAAGATTACTTGAGCCCAGGAGGTCAGGGTTGTAGTGAGCATTGATTATGCCACTGCACTCCAGTTGGGTGCCAAAGTGAGGCCCTGTCTCAAAAAAAAAAACAAAAAAAAAAAAACGTAACTGATGTACTAAGAAAGGAGAGAAAATCGAATCATATAAAATGTTCCATTAAAGCTAAAGGCAGTAAAAGCGTGAAAGACACAAATGAGAACAAAGAGCTTGGACAACAAATGGAAAAAATTTAACAAATATAATAGTATTAAAACAATTATATCAATAATGACTTTGAAGAACAATGGTCTAAGTGCACAAACTAAAAGACAAATTGTCAGAGTAGATCAAAATATAAGGCCTAACTATATGTTATCTACAGGAAAGCCACTGTTTATACAGAAATCATTTATAGATTAAAAGTAAATGAGTGAAGAAAAATATGTCATGTTAATACTACACAAAAGAAATAAGAATAGCTATTATTAATTTCAAACAAAGCAGATCTCAATGCAAATAAAGGTGTCAGGAATAAAGAAGAACATTACATAATGATAAAAAGGTCAATTCTCAAAGAAGATGTAACAATTATTAACATGGATACACCTAAAAACAGCATGTCAAACTGTTAATACATGAGGCATAAACTGATAGAATTATAAGGAGAAATAGAAGAATAGAAATAGAAAAACCCACAATCATAGAAATTTCAACTGTCCTGTATCAGAAATAGACATACATGTCAGGCAGAAAATCAGTAAGGACATAGTTAAACTCAGCAACACCATCAATCAATTGGACATAATTGACGTCTATAGATACTTCATCCAACAATGGCAAAAAATTTTTTTTCAAACTAACATGGAACATTTACTAAGATAGACCACATTCTAAGCTGTGAAACACACATTAAACTTTTTAAAAATAAAAAACTATTAAATGTCTGCATTCATACCACAGTGAAATTAAACTAGAAATCACTTAACAGAAAGATCAGTGGAAATTCCAAAATATGAGGAGATCAATGATGAGCTTATTTCACATTGCATGCCTGTATCGAAACATTGCATGTACCCCATAAGTACATGTACCCACTATGTACCCATAACAATTAAAAATTTAAAACACATTCTCAGCAAATGTACACAAGAACAGAAAATTAAACACCACATGTTCTCACTCATAGGCAGGTGTTGAACAATGAGAATATATGCACACAGGGAGGGGAACATCACACACTGGGGTCTGTTGGGGGGAGAATAGGGGAAGGACAGCAGGGGGTAAGGAGTTGGGGAGGGATAACATGGTGTGAAATGCCAGATATAGGTGATGGGGATGGAGGCAGCAAACCACATTGCCATGTATGTACCTATGCAACAATCCTGCATATTCTTCACATGTACCCCAGAACCTAAAGTGCAATAAACTATATTGAAAAAATAATAATAAAAATAAAATAAAAATTTAAAACAAATATATAAATAAATTGCATTCTTCTAAATAACACACAGGTCAAAGAAGAAATCTCAAATTTTAAAAATATTTTGAAATAAAATGAAAACACAACTTATCAAAATTTCTGGGATGCAGTGAAAGCAGTGTCTAGAGGGATGTCTAGTATGATTAAAATTCTCAGTAAACAAGGGATATAGGCAGAGTTCCTCAGTTTGGTAAAGAATCTCTACAAAAAACCTGTAGCTAACTTGAAACTTGATGATGAGAAACTCAGAGCTTTTCAACTAAGGATTCCCTATCTCGCTACACCTTTCAACACCACATTGGAAGTCCTAGTTACTGTAACAAGACAAGAAATTAAAATATATAGAATGAGAAAGAAAAAATGAAAGTATCTTTGTTGCAGGTAACATGATTTTCTATGCAAAAATACAAAAGAATCAACAACAAAAAAACTCCTAGAACTAATAAGCAACTAAAACAAGATTCCACATACAAAGTTAAGATACACAAGTTAATTGCTTTCCTATACACCAACAATGAACAAGTGGAATTTGAAGCTTAAAAACAAAATATCATTTACATTAGCATACTTCAAAAATAAAATAGTAGATATAAATCTAACAAAAAAGATCTATATGAGGGAATCTACAAAACTGTAACAAAAGAAATCAAAGGAAAACCAAATACATGGAGAGATATTTCATGTCCGTAAATAGGAAGATATAATATGATTAAGATGTTAATTATTCCCAAGTTCATCTATAAATTTGATACAAACCCAATCAAAATTTCAGAAAGTTAACTTATGGATACTGACAAACTGATTCTAAAGTTGTATAAAGGAAAAACAATATCCAGAATAGCAAACAGAATGTTGACAGAGAAGACCAAAGTTGGAGGACTGACACTACTTGCCTTGAAGACTTAATATAAAGCTACAGTAATGAAGACTGCATGGTATTGGACAAAGAATAGAAAAGTGGATCAATTATACAGAATAGAGCCCAGAAATAGACCCACGTAAATACAATTAACTGATATTTGACAATGGAGAAAAGGTAACACAATGGAATAAAGATAATCATTTCAACAAATGAGAGAGGAACAACTGAACACCCACATGCAAATATATATATATATATATATATCTCAACATAGACCTTAAGCCCTTCGTAAAAATCAACTCACCAGCCTGACCAACATGGAGAAACCCCATCTCTACTAAAAATACAATATTAGCTGGGCATGGTGGCGCATCCCTGTAGTCCCAGCTACTTGGGAGGCTGAAGCAGGAGAAATCGCTTGAACCCAGGAAGTGGAGGTTGCAGTGAGCCAAGACTGCACCATTGCACTCCAGCCTGGGCAACAAGAGCGAAACTCTATCTCAAAAAAAATAAATAAGTCAAATGGATCATAGACGTAAATGCAAAACTACTGAACTTAGAGAAGATAAAACAGGAAAAATTCTAGGTGACAAAATATAGCAATGACTTTTTAATTATAATACCAAAGGCACAATACATGAAAGAAATAACTGATAAGCTTGGCTTCATTAAAATAAAAAACTTCTGGATTTCAAATACAATGTCCAGAGAATGAGAGATGAGCCACAGACTGTAAAAAGAAAATATTTACAAAAGATACATCTGGTAAAAGGCTGTTATCCAAAATATACAACAAACTCTTAACAATCAAAAATAAGAAAAAGCAGTTAAAAATGGGTAGAAGATCTTAACAGATACATCAGCAAGGAAGATATACAGATGAAAATTAAGCACATGAAAAGATGCTTTACATTTTATATCATTAGAGAAATGTGAATCAAAACAACAATGATATACAACTATTAAAATGTAAAAAAAAAAATACAGAACACAGACAAAACCAAATGCTGGCTAGGGTATGAGACAAGAGGAATTCTCCTTCATTACTGCTAGAAATATAAAATAGTAGAACTACTTAGGAAGAAAGCTTGGCAGTTTCTTACAAAACTACTCGCATTCTTACCATATGATGCAGCAATCTCACTCTATAGTATTTATGCAAATGAGTTGAAAACGTGTTCACAGAAAAACCTGCACATAGATGTTTATAACAGCATTATTTATAATTGTCAAAACTTGGAAGCAACCAAGATGTGTTTCAGTAGGTGCTGAAAAGAAATGATCTGTCAAGCTACAAAAAGATATGGAGAACTTTATATGCGTATTCTTAAGTGAAAAAAGCCCATCTGAAAAAGCTACATACTGTATTATTCCAATTATGTGACTTTCTGGAAAAGTCAAAATTATGGCGATATTTAATGATCAGTGTTTGTCAGGTGTTGCAGTGTGGAGTAGGTGGGACATAGAGGATTCTGGGGTGGTGAAACTATATCCATAAAATTTATGACACATTCATAAAATGTGTAACACCAAGAGCAAACCCAAATATGAACTATTAACTTTGGATAATGATGTTTTAATGGAAGTTCATCACTGGTAACAAATGTACCAGTCTGGTGAAAATAGTAATAATGGGAGAGGTTGTGCATGTGTGTGAGAAGGGGGTATATGTGAAATCTCTGTACTTTCCTCTCAGTTTTGCTATAAACCTAAAAGGACTCTTTTAAAATAGTCTTAAGAAACAAACAACAACAAAACCAAAAGTCTTCTAGAAGAGGTGCTTTCTTCTTCAAAGTTAAAATACTATTTTAAAAAGTATGCCTAATAGGTATGACCCTACCGTGTCTCACTATAGGACGTCTCTCCCTTCATGTAGTTACTTTTACCACCCCCTAATCCTCCACCTCCTGCCTTTTGTTTCATCTGCACTAACATTTTTTCACTTAACTGGGCCACTGTTAAGCCATTTGGAGGAAATATCTAAAGGGATTTTGCATAGTTATCCATTCTAGAGACTCTAGTTTTATATAAGGCTAAGGGTTGGATTATGGCTCTGCTGGCTATGTGACTTTAAGCAAACATCCAAATCTCTCTGAGCCTTTTTTTCCCTGTTAATAGGATAAATAATAGTGCCAAACTTAGAGAGTCATATATATGGAACGAGATGATGTATATAAAGGACTTAGCACATAGTAAGTAATCAACAAATTAATACTATTTTTTTCTACTGTTTTTTCTAGGATCCTCACTTGCTGATAAATATTAATGTTTTAATATAATATGCTTGATGAAAATTGTTGATAATCACAGGAAAACATCTTATTTGTGGCATTTTCCACCAGGATAAATTAGCACAAGAAGTCCTTTTTGTTCATGGAGGATTACTCTTTTGTTCCTTATCAGTTATAGTACTTTCAGTGTCTACACTAAATACACAAAGACACTGTATTCATCTATATCTATGTATGAACATGTACTTGTGTACATGATTAGTTTACACACAAAAAATGTTTTTTATATGTTTATATTTTAAAATTATTTTAACTCCTTTTGAAATTAAATATATATATGGCTATAGCCAACTTCAATTCTCCAGCCAAATTCTTCCTTTAGCTTGATGATGCTTTTAAAAAAATTCAACATTCCCTACAGACAAGAGACTTGAAATTTTCAGTTTGCATATTGAGTGCTTCCTAGAATATAGATCTGAAATTTGGTCTCCTAGCTCATTTTTTTTTGGGGGAATTTTCTAAGTGTATATTAAGATGGGATTACTGAGAAAGTTTCTGAATAATAAAGGATATATATTCTCCACATTATGTTCTATGTATAACTCGGTGTTTCATTGGATCCTTCCTTTGTTTTTTCATCCTAAGGCTGTGAACAAAATGTTACACTGCTTTATGATGAGAGACCCGAGGGGTTCTATTTCAGTCTTACAGTCCTATTAAAAGCTTTTGAACATGACTCTATTAATGTTTTCTTCCTTTAAAGATAGATTCATTTTCAAGACATAGACTGTTTCATTTCATATCTTAAAGCTCTTTAGTGTTTAGGAAATGTTTCTCTTTATTAAATGTCAATTTCTGTAGGATATCAGTAATTAAATACCTATCACCAAATTTCTTTTAAGTGAAGTTAATGGGCTTGGGCTCATAGGTGAAATTTAATTCAGAATCCTAAACACTATGTAGGTCAATACATTTGATGAAATAATTGCATACATATTGTAATTTACAAAATAATTTGATTAATGGAGGGAGGTTTGGCTTTTGGTAATCACAGATGAAGTTGTCTATAGCCAAAGTCAAATTTTACAGCAGGGTGAAACTGGGGCAGCTCAAACCTGAGCTAACAGCCCTGCAGTAGTGATAACCCAGGCATTTGTTTGCCAGAGAGAAAATAATTTTACCTATCTTATACATACAGATTACAGTAGAAAAATGATTTTGAATGTAGACTTTTTTCAAGCCTATACACTGAATGCAAATTATTCAAAGGTTTTTAACACTGAAATATGTAACATAATTAAAAGGAATCATGGTATAGTAGAATGTTAAGATCTACTGAATAATAATGATAAGGTCTTCCTTGAGCAACTTCTCCTTTTCTTGTACTTTATATTATGAAAATGACTTAACACTACCTTTTTTACAAGGAGAATGTCCTTTAACTCCTGACAGACATTTTATTTTATTTTTATTGTGGTAAAATATATGTAACATAAAAGTTACCTTTTTAACAATTTTTAAATGTGCCATTCAGTGGCGTTAAGTATTTAACACTTAAAGATGTCCAGATGAAGAGATTATCCAGATGGGCTCCAATGTAATCATAAATTTCCTCATTAGAGAGAAAGAAATGGAGATTTTACTAAGAAGAGCAGAAGGCAATGTGCTGGCAGAATCTGAGATTGGAGTGATGTGACCATAAGCCAAGTAGTGCTGACAGTCACCAGAAGTTAGAAGAGACAAGAAATTAATTCTCCCTAAGAGCCGCCAGAAGGAACCAATCCATACTACCCTTTGAGTTTAGCCCCATAAGACTTATTTCGGACTTCCGTCCTCCAGAATTGTAATTTCTATTGCTTTAAGCCACTAATTATGTAGTAAGCGATCTCTTACAGCAACAGTAAGAAAGTAATACAAATACTAATAACAAACATTTCTATAAGGTTTCTAGGTGTTAGGTACTCTTCTATGCATATAAATTATATACAGTCACTTAAATTCATTTATTTCTCAAACCAACTTTAGCAGGATTCTGAGGCATGGGGAGTTTAAGTAGCTTGTCCATGATCACACACCTAGTAGAGCAGGTATTTGAACTGAGAAAGTCTAGGTCTTCACTCCATGTCTTTAACCTTTGTTCTATAGAACCTCTGTGAAAACCAGTAGTTCCAAAAATAGAAGTTGAGGGCAAAGGAACATAAACTGTCAGATTGAGTATGACTTGAGGGATAATGCTAATTAAAGATATGGAACATTGAGTGTTTGCAAAGAGGTAGAGGAAGAAAGTCTTCATATTATGTGAGATTGTAAACTGGTATTTTTAGTGGGGTCATATTAAAAGATTTCTCACAATGGAGAGTGTGCATTACTCTTTGGCCAAGTGATTCTACTTACAAAGATATCCACTGCAGCATTTGTTTGTAATACCCTAAATGTAGGAACATTTTTGCTACCCTGCATTCATATTTGTAATTACAGTGTCATCACCTTGAACTAAATTAGTCCACCAAAATGATTTTGAGTGTTCCCCCTAGGAGTGGGACATTTAAGAATAATCTTTGGGACTTTTTCAAACTATCGTCTTTATTGCCTCAACCTACCGTCTCTCTAAGACTAAAATTCCTTGCTAGGGACATGAGTCCCCAACACTCATTTTAAGAATCACTGCTACAGTAGTGGCTCAGTCTAAAGGAAATATTTACATCTCTCAAGTGTTGTAGTAGATGAAAGCATGCAAATGTAGATTCCTAACAAGGAATGAATGGGCTAACACTTATTATCTTATGTGTCTTTTCTTATGCCAGATTTATGCTAGTATATTTCACATGTGAGCTCATATAAACCTCATAAAGTCCTGTGAAATTCAAGTCATGTTTTCTATGGTAAAATTGAGGAAGATAAGGCCCAATAATGTTAAGTAAATTTACTAGGGTCACTTAATAAATGGGAGGAGGGTATAAATACAGATCTAACACTTTACCCCATGGGCCTTGATCAGTTTTTGACATATTTAAAATAAATTTGGGCAGAGAGTTATGTAAAAAAAAATGCACACACAGACATGGGATTCATACTGAATAGTTTCTGGCACTAAATAAAGATCAATAATATGTTTTCAGTAGTTTAATCATGCCAGGCTAAGCTCTCCTTAGGTCAACATATACGTTGTCACCCAGTTGCTCCTCATATGGCCTAATGGCCACTCAGATTTGCTAGTAGCATTCCCTTATGACAGGGTCTGGAAGAGACAGAAAATAGACCTCTATTATCCTATTCTAGGAACAGAATACATAAAAAGACTGTGAGATGGTACACATGTCACTTTTTCTTATTACAGCAGTTTGATGCTTCTCAGATTGCTTTGCAAATTAGAGTTAGCATATAATATGTGAGCCCGTGATAGCCTCTGCGCACCCAGGAAATTGGAGCTATTTTTTTGTCTGAACATGTCTCTGGCAGTTGTGATGGAAGCAGCTCCCATTTGTATAGTCTAAACATTTAAC
Organism: Cheracebus regulus; assembly: GCA_963574635.1. Lineage (NCBI taxonomy): Eukaryota > Metazoa > Chordata > Mammalia > Primates > Pitheciidae > Cheracebus > Cheracebus regulus. The sequence goes on from CAUYQU010100270.1 coordinate 25,284, forward strand.
TTTTGGCAATCCACTACATCTTTTTAATGCCAGACTTTCAGTGATAGTTGCTCATTCTAATATATTAAAATTTGGACTGCAGTTGAACAATACAGAGCCTGTACCTGGAAAAAAATATAAAATTGTTATCAAAATTATGTAATGTTACTTACAATTGAGAGAGTTTTTTTCCTAGAGACAATATAATTGTAGGCCAAAATGTCAATGTGGTAAAATTTTGCCCCTTAGAAATCTCTTACATTTTTTATTATACATATATATTTTCCTTTTATTTACTATAAAATACTAAAATCTACTGTCCTTGAAATGATACTTTTACCTGTATTCTTGTTTTCCTTCCAGTTAACTTCTAGTTGATTTCCCCCCACTGTAATCTATATAGATTGTTTCTAGTTCTCCCTTGTGGAGACTTTAAAAAACATTTCATTAGAATATAACATTTTGCAGAAGTATACATAAATAGAAATAATCCCACCAAGCACGTTGGCTTATGCCTGTAATCACAGCACTTTGGCTCATGCCTGTAATCCACAGCCAAGGCAAGTGGATCACGAGGTGGGGAGTTTGACCAGCCTGGCCAAGATGGTGAAACCCCGTCTCTACTAAAAATATAAAAATTAGCCGGGCATGGTGGTGGGCACCTGTAATCCCTGCTACTTGGGAGGCTGAGGCAGAGAATTGCTTGTACCCAGGAGGCGGAGGTTGCAGTGAGCCTAGACTGAGCCATTGCACTCCAGCCTGGGCGACAGAGCAAAACTCGGTCTAAAAAATAAAATAAAAATAATCCCACAGTAACACTGATTATATCATCTCTCTTCCTTTATAAGCCAAAAACTAATTTTCTGTGGCACAAAGGGTTATTTTTAAACTTTGCTTAAAATTTGTCATTTTTCAATGTATTACAATATCCTGAGATTTGTTTCATTTTACCACCAAATTTTGCAAGTAATTTGTAATTGTGTTTTTAATTTTTAATTTCCAAAATCAGTTATACATAGTAAAGAGATAAATTCAGGAAATACACAAAAGTTAAAAAAAAGAAAAAAAAGTTAATATTTCTTTACCCAAAGATTAGTTGTCCTTTGTTTTACCTTAATATAGTTAGCGCTATTCATTTTTATTACATGTATGTCTACTAAAAATAAGGACCTTATTTTATAAGGTCCTTATTTGTAACGTCTTTTTTACTCAGAATACTTTTTTTCTATATATTTAATGATTCATTATTTTAAATTGTATATATCATTTATTAAAATCAGTGTCAAATAAGAAATGCAGCTGGTATGATGATGGATGAAATGTTTCTATTTCCTGCAATTTTCATTGTTCATGGCTCATTTTTTAAAATTTCTGTCTAATTAAAACAGAACAACCTATTTGTTTCAGTTTAGGAGCTAGTGCTTTCTCAAAAACTGTACAGGATAGGTTTTTAAAATGCTGAATTTCAGTAACCTTACTTGGCATTATAAATTAAGCTTTTTCTTTCTTTTGCTTTCTCTTCAATAAAATTTACCTCCAGGAAATGAAAATCATTTGCTGTCCACAGGTGACCTACTCTCAATGATTCGAGAATAGATAGGTCAGTGCTGTTTATTTATAAGCCGTTCAAAATCAATACTTTTCAAAGGAGAAAATAAACGTCTCATAAATCCTCACCAAAAAGAATCTCTACTTAAAAAAAACACGCAACACTCAGGTGTAAGGCATATATACAGTCAATTATGCAACCGAAGAAATCTAAATCATTTTTTAGTTTTATTTGTTAATAAAATTGTTCAGTTAATAATTATTTCACAGATCATTCCATATATGATCTGATGTTTATTAGATAGATAAGGTATTTGAATTCTCATACAATAGACTTATTCCTAGGAATATTTGTAGCCTCAGAATTTTGATAACTTCAATAGCAGAATATTCAGAATATAATTATAAAGATTTATAATATTATAGTTTAATATCTGCAAAGATCCATGGTATATTTATATCAAAATAATGTTTTATTATTGTAACTATATTCATTTACCATAATTCTAATGAATAAATGAATTCATTTATATTGATCACTTTAAGAATGCTGTATAGCTCTAGACTTTAGATATTCTAAGGGTTATAGATTTGGAGATGAGGCCTTTAGTCATGAAAAATGTCTGTTTGAGAGACCCATAGATAGACTGGGTTAAGCTGTAGGTTGACAGCACACAAGGAAGGAGGCGAAACCTTTGGCTGATCCTTTCCTGACCTGTCTATTTAAGCCCATTTAATAGTCCATAATCTTTGCTTTGAAAAAACGTGGACATTTATGAAAAGCTTTTGATTATAATGTATTTTAACCCAGTATGAACAGCTGTCCTTTTGGTTGTATTGGCCATACTACCCTGAAATAAATGGAATTTTACAGAACTACCTCAGATAAAAGTGGAAAGCAGGCCAACATCCTCAGCAGAAAAGGACAATTAGGGAATTCATGAATTAAACAACTGTTTGTATTTTCAAAATTTTGTTAAAAACATAACTAGAGATAAATGAATAAAGGTATTATTTCTTCCTTGCATAAAAATAATCTTTAGTCTATATTAAGGATAATATCAACTATATATAAAAGATTATGTATTTGGATTCATACACTTAAAACACGACATTTTAAATCTCACTGCTGGCTGTGAGGCTTAGTCAATATCTCTAGTCATATAATAGAGACACATGATCTTAAGTTAAGTGGCAACTGACCTATACCATAGACCAATTTTTAAATGCCGTGATTCAATATTTTGTATTTGTCATCTCTGCTGATAGTACTTAACCTCTGTCTAAGCTCCAGCGGATATTATTCAGTGTTCTCCAGCGCAGGGTATGACAATGGCACATTTCCCATTTCACAGGCCAGATGGGAGTTGTCCTTGACTCTCACACTCATATCCAGTCCATCAGGGAATCCTGTGAGATGGACGATCACAACATACCAGGATAAGAACTTAACCTTATCCTGGACCCTTCTCTGCTGCTGCTCTGGTCTAAGCCACCATTAGCTTTTGCCTGTATTACTGAAAGGGCCCCCTTCCTCATTTGTTTTTATTCCATCCACACTCAACACGGCTCACAGCACAAACTGAACCTTCCAAAATGAAGTCAGATCACATTGCTCTTCGCCTCAAAACTCTCTGCTTCAAATCTCACTAAGAATAAAGCCACAATTCTTATAGCAGCCTAAAGGTCCTTATATAAATGGAACCTTTCCTTCCTCATTCTTCCTTCCTCACTTTTGGTTTTCCTTTCTCCCTCCGTTACCTCCATGACTTTACTCGTTCTTTCTGTTCCAGCTATAATCCTCACTGTGCCTCTGCCATTCCAGGTTATTTCTCACCCTAGGACTTTTCCTCTTCTTTCTACATAGAATGCTCTTCCCCCATATATGTGCAGGGATGGCTCCCTCATACCATTCAATAATTTCCTCAAATATCCCCTTCTAATGTGGCCTTCACAACTACTTTCTTTAAAATTGCAACTGTCCGTATCTCAAAATACATTCCTCTCTCCAACACTCACCAATATCTGACATACTTTCTCTTTGGCATACTTACCCCTCCATTAGAATGTAAGCACTTTGGGGGAAAAATTATCTTCACAAGTTTGTTTACTACTGCAATCCAGGGTATAGAACAGTGTCTGTTTATGAATTCTGAATGAATACTTCTACACAGACTTTATGTGCATATAAAACTGTGTTAGGCAGCTAATTCTACAATAGAGAAAAACAATCAGTCTGTCCATTTAGAATCAATATTTCTACTCTCAAAGCTAATTTCATGTTGATTTAAGAGAGGCCATAGGCCTTGAAATTCAGTACATGAAAATATTGGTAAACAACACTGATAATGTAAATATGTAAATATTATAGAAGTCATGTGAAATGTATTCTAAAGTGGTATCAGCCTTCAATGAATCCCATGGAATGCCCTGTGTTAGACAGTCTCGGGATATAATGAATTATAAGGGATGATCTCTTTTTATAATTTCATTAATAAGATGGAAAAAATGCCTAAAACTGTAATGCAGAGTAAATAATTAAGTATCAACACGAAAAAAGTTATTTACTGTTGCTGGACCTTAGTTCCCTCAGCTGTGAAATGCATTTGTTGTAAAAAGAAAAAATATCAATGGTTCCTAAGTTTTTGCTTGTATAAATTTTATAGGCTCACAAAGCTTCCTTAGAGAATCTAGAGTGGTTACCTCTAGGAAAGCCTGCTGAATGTTTGAGCTTCAGGCCTCACACACTGTCTGTGTGCCAAGACCACCTTCATTTAACTAGAAAACCCCTGTGTCTATAAACTTTACCTATTGTACTAACACCTAAGATATTATTTAACAAAGAGAGCCAATCTCAGTCACCCAAAAGCTGAAACTACACCAGTGTCCTAGAAATTTGATTGATAGAATGATTTTTCCTAACCTTCAAAAATAAAAAGTACAACTAATAGCAAAATATAGTTGCTGGCTAAGTAAAATAGAGATGGATAGAAATGTTTGAGGGTCTGTTTGTTTCAGATCTCATAGTGTGAGATTTGGTTCTTCAAGTGTGAGGGGTATGATGCCAGTTTGTGTATGACAGTTTCTAAGTCTAGGTCCATTAGAACTATCTAGAATGTTAAGACTTGTTATAATTCTGAGAGGCATTTAAGATGCCTTTTGGGGGTGTTGATCAGCAATTGCCGTTGTGGCCTTATAATTCTCTATGTTGAATGACAAAATCAAGAAAAAACTGAAAAAAGATATGTCATATCCAGTTCTAATGTGGCCACAAGTACAGAAAAAAAAAATAACAAAATAGTACTGATTTACTGATAATTATTCCTCCTTTTTTACCACAGTTTCTCAAGGGAAAGGGTTCGAGATGAATAGTATTTAGTAAACTAGAGCTGCCTCCTGTTCATTTGATGACTCCTTAAACATTGGATAAAGGAGTTTACAAGAATAATTTCCTCTACTGACCACTCTTTACATCCAATAAGAAAGCTTGTCTGACACTTAGTTATTCTATCTATTCTTTTCTTTCAAAAATGGATTCTCCATAGAAATTTATAGCTGATTTATACTATCACTTTCAAAAGGCAGTAGGTTAATCCTGCTAATTATCAACACATTTGTTATTCTATCAAGGAAATCCTAATTTATAGACTTCAAAAGTATTATATATTTTTAAAATAACAATGAATAGTTATGTTATTGGCAAGCTGTGAGCACATATTGGCCCATTGAGAGTCAACTAAAAATTGTTCTTAGGGGTAAGTGGATTTCAAAAACAGAGAGTATACCTTTTTTATCTATCTGGGACAGATACATCTTTTAGAAATGAAGTTATACAAGACACATTAGTTGATGTTTTTCTGACAATGTTGACAATGAAGTACCACGAGGGATCCCACTCTTGCTCTCATACATTTCCTCCTTGAGCTGTATCTTCCTTGAACTGTAGATGTCACACTCCGTTGTAGTTTTTAGTTGGGTGATATTTTAAAATGTTGTCTCTTTCCTTTACAAAATATGAGACAAAACTATAGGTATGTTTTCTAGGATCCCAATACTTACGTATGTTTTATATGCCTATATGTTTATAATAAAGGGAGAATCTGGTACTCCCTCTCAAAACATCATAAATAAGGAAGCTTTTGAGGAAATACTATAGAAATACTGTATGAATGTTTATATTTACTTCCCAATCACATATTTGCCATCCCTTGTGATGCCCTCCCTGTGTTACTGACTTGTGATAGAGAAGAGGAATGGTTTTCCAAGTGGGAATTAATAATATTCTAGATATTATTAATATTAATAATATTCCACTCAGTCTTTTTTTAAAGTCAGCATTTGAACAAGTACCATGTTTTTCACTAAACTCTCTCTGATTAGACTCAAGAATGACTAATGTTGGCTCTTCCAAAAGGAGTTTATGAATTATTATGATAAATGTGTAAGTATCCAACATATATGATAAAAAAAACCCCAAGAGAGTAGGGGGTTTCTATTCTTGTTTATTCCTGTATGGCCATTTCTAGAAGTTGTCTCATTCATGGTAGGCACTTAATAAATAGTTGTATAATATTTAGTTGGATAGTAGTTACTGTAAAAAAGCTACCAAGGGCGAAATCTAATCTTCCATGTGGACATGAGAAAGATATTGTGCTTAATCTTGAGACTGAAAGGTCATAGGGTGGTTTATAGACTATAGTTTATAATAATATATTGTACTTTCAAAATAGCGAGAGGAGAATAAGTTAAATCTTTCTAGCATGAAGAAAAGATACATATTTAAGGTGATAAATATCCCAATCACACTGATTTGATCTTTATAAATTACATGTCTGTATTAAATTATCATATGTACCCTGAAAATATGTACCTTTGTTATGTATCAATAAAGAAAAAAAGATGGAGTAGAATTGTATCCGGCAGTGAAGATCCAGGGTGCATTTTAAAAAACAATATGAACAAAGGTAATCAGGTCTAAAATTGAGGAATGACAGGAAAGGCTAAAATACAGGACGCATAAAATAATACCAGTCTAGAAATAAATTAAAAGCAACTTTAAATATTATGATAAGGAATTACTGAGTATTAGTAAGCAGCAACATGACATGACTGAATTGATATTTTTGAAAGCTATCCCAGGTGGTAAGGATCTCAAATGAAGTGAAGAGAGTTAAGACTGCACATTTTCAACTGTAAGGATTATATGAAAAAAAGCATGGTCAGAAGCATTTAAGTTCCTATTATAATTGAGTTGTAAGCCTTTGACCCATAGGTTCTCCCAAATTATCTGCTCTTCTAATGACAAAAACTAAAATGCATTTAAACATGACATGATTAGCTGTATTCTTCCTGGAAATTATCCCTTTATATGAAATATACTGAGAACCTTAAGACTAAAAATATTTGGCCATGTATTCAAATATTAACCAGATCATCTCTATTTGGCACTGCAGTTCTTTCTTTTTACATCATTTTAGTAGAATTTAAGATAATTTCTGCGTGCACATCTGGCTTTAGTGTTTTGCCTTAATCTGTATCTCTCTGTCACTAAGTGAAAAATATTTCTAAATAACGATACTGTTGACTTATATGTGAATCCACTTATTCACATAATACACTTGGAAATATTTTCCAATTAGTATATCTATTATTAAAAATTATGAAGCCATCTATAATCAAGCAGGAATTTACCATTATTCATAGAAACTATAAAATAATAATGAAAAGAACTTATAATTGCTAAATAATATTTTACCTTTACATATTAATTTTGATACCATGACTAGATTATTTTTGCTACTCAATAACTTTATTTCTTTATGCTTAATTCACATCTTACATTTTTCTCATTATCAGTTTTACTTCTAGATAATTTCCCCATTTACCTATTTCAGAGATGCAAAAAAATATGCATTCACACTCCCATAGATCTAGTCACAAATTTGCCCTAATCAAATATTTCAAATATTTATTTTCAGGCAGAAGAGTTCAGTATAAATTTGTTCAAAACATCCCCTTAGAAAATGGGATTTTACTTGTCTAATTTTGCCTAAGTCTAAGGTAAAAACTTCCATAGATTCAGATTTCTTTTTCTTATTATTTGTTGTTGTTAAATTGAGGTAAGGACTGCCCCATTTTTATTGTTTCTGTCATATGGCTTTGACAATCATCTTTTTTTTTCCATCTGTCATACAACTGTCAGGCTACAGGAAATAGGCTTCTTCAGCTGTCCAATGCTCAAAATGAAAAATATCAAACAACTGTCAGATTTTTAGAATCACTTCCATTAAAGGGAAATTTAAAATCTAAACACAGTGTACTTACCATAAATATTAAATTTGAAAACATAATTATTTTTGTTATGAAATCTGACTTCACTGAAAACACACAGGATTTTTAGTTCGTAAAATGAACTGTCACCAGATCAGTAAAGCATCTTTACCAGAGACTATCTGCAAAAATATGTAAAAATGTTTTCTTAAGTTATGATTATGTTATGTTGAAATGGAATTCTTTCTACATTTTCTTGAATCTGTAGTAGCAGTGAAAGTGTCTATGAATCCTCTTTCACTTTTTCGAGAAAGCCCAGCATATTGCTTCTATGCAGTAGGCACGCGGTACACCTCCTGAATAAAAATGATTGAATAGATGTATGAAAATCAAACTGAGTCAGATGTCAATAAAGTCATTATCAGCATCAAATGGGGTTTAATTAGAAAAGTCATCAGAAGAAAATCGGCTTAGAACCAAGTCAGAATGAGGTGTATGAAAAAACGTAGACAGGGCTCAGGATTTCACACCACATCTCCAAGTGAGTAATGACTAGGTTTAGTTGGTTTCAAGTTCAGTTTAATTGGGAGGGTAATAATTATTGTATCCCAGCTATGCTGCAGAATTGTTCTTTAAGTTAAGTCTTTGCCAATTTAGCTAAGTATTTTCAAACACTGTTTCTGTGAAGATAGGACAGAAATGAAAAGAGAGATATTGTCAAAATCTTCACAACCTCTTATCAAGGGACACTTTTATAGAAATTGAATGTGAAGTCATGCATACCATTAAATCAATTTCTTTGTAGTCCCCAAAGTGTCCTTTCCTCTCCCTTAGAAAAATCATAAATAGCTTCAGCTAATAAAAATAGCCCAAAGCCACATTTAGACTAATGCAACTTAAATGAGATTTTAACCCTAGACCTCTCTTTTTAAAAAGCTTACCTTCTAATTGGTTAGTGCATTTTATAGAAAACTGAAGGATATAATGTTGATTAGGTTCATACAATGAAGGAAAAGTTGCCACCATAAGGTCAACATCTGTTGACTCTGAAAATGACAACCAGTATTCACAGTTTGAGATAATGCCTGTCTACGATGGGATCATTAGCAGTTCTACCTCATAATTTCCAGAAAATTCATAATAAATGCAAGTGCAGCAAAATCTGAAGGAGACAGTTTTTATCCTGAAATGCTTTTTAGAAGTCCTGCCCACACAGCTTGTAGGTTAATAGAGGTGCAACAGTAAGGTTGGATGCAATCAACTTTGATTGTGGGCTTCTCAGAGTTGGTTCGTTTTGCCTTGAGTTCCCTACACAAGAATGCAATTAAGAAACAAGCAGCTTAATGACTTTAATGATTGGTACTCTGAACGTAAAGGTGTTGGATTAATCACAAAGACTTCATCTGATTCAGGCGCAGGCCCTTCTCAACATGTACTTTTTATTTCTACCGTTCTCTCTGGCTTTTTGCAGTGACTTCTGAGATGTAGAATGGCTAAGCTTATAGATAAATTGGTTTTCTGGAGCATGGAGCCAATCAGTTCTTTTGTGACTATTGGTGTGATCAGCAAGTGTATACTCAGGATTGCAACTAAAAAATTCTCTGTAAAGGCAAAAAGATGACATTCATTTTAATTCTGAGCTCCTTACTATTTAAAATTAGCTTTTCCAAATTCTTCCTGGATGAACACGGCTAAAATGTTTCTAGGAATATTAAAGTATTATAAATATAGATATACATAGAAAGATATCTGTGTGTATTCTTTTCTGATTTCATTATAGTAGGCAATTATATTTTTTAAACACCAAAAAGAATACATGCTGCTTAAAATCAAATCATTTCAGTACCTGGAAAAGTAATAAGCAAATGGAATAATATAAATAATTTTGCTCTATCTTTATTTTAAAATCGACAATAGGCAATATAACTAGTTCAAAGTAAGAAAAAAAAATGCCTATATATTTTTGCAAATTTTACAAGTGCCTTGAACAACCATGCAAAGAATAGGAGAATATGCTGTTTCAAAAAGCTCTTCAAACAAAAGATTTTCCAGTAGTAGTGGTAAGAAATGTGATTTAATTCCTTGTTTGTGAAATACAAAACAAAACGTTATTATAGAAAAAACTCATTTTTTTCTGTATAGTCTGTTCACAAGAAGGAGGAAGTCTGTTCAGCTGAACACCAGAGAAATAGTTTCTGTCTTTGGAAAGCGCAAATTCTAAAGAATTACAGAATAAAAACTTAAAAGGAAATAAGGAAATAGAGAACAGAGAAGTAGCTGTGATAGATAAAGATATTACCTGGAAAAAAAAAAAAAAAGAAAGACATAAAGACTCAAGTCCAATCTATAAACAAATTTATAATTCCTTTATAATGTCAAATATATTCCAATTCCTTGAGATGGGGTCAACCTAAAATAGTCTGCACTATTGCCCTCTTAACTGTGCCATGGTTTTTAAAAATTATTGAGCAGCACATCCTCTGATTTAATAATGATATTGTGGTACCTTATAGCCAAAAGACCTGTATTTAATCAGTTTGCTTCTTTCCCTCATTCACTTGCTACCTCACACTGTTCTCTGATTCTTATATGGTCTTTAAAAATCATTAGCACATTTCGGGTCTTCTGGAAGCTGCAGAGGGACCTTATACGTGATTTCCCCAGCATAGTGACTAAAGCCATTTGAAGCACTCACCATGCTTTCCTCATTTCAGACCTAATGATTACATACAAGGTCATCCTCCAAATAAAGTCGTGGGAAGTCCACTAACCTTTAGGAATAAGAATTGGTAAAATGAAGTAAATTTTATCTGGTTTTAAATTCAGAGGTACAGGAGCAGAAGCAGAAATTTACATTTCAACAGAAGAATAATATTTGATATCCCCAAAGTCCTCACTGAAAGAGAACACTTAGTGCACATCATCCGTTATTCTAGGTACCCACAAATTCTCCCAGTATTTATGAAACCAGATTGTGCTGGTGTCTAAATCAGCTGTTTGCTGAGAATCTGTTAAAATGAGAGACTTCTTAATTCCAAAGCTCTCTAATGTATATTCAGAACAGAATTAGGCATAAGAGAATTAAAGTCGACTGATGGATTGATAAATGAAGAGGAGTAAGGGAGGGCAGAAGGGTGCATATTTGCATTTGAGACCCAAATCCCCTTTGGATACCTTCTACCCAGTTGCTTGACCTATTTTTATGGATATATTTCTCTCTAATTTTCTGTTGGTCAACTGTAATTCTGCTTCCTCACTAGCAGCAAGTTGCCAGCCTTATATCTTACCTCTTGTACAGAGTTGAAATTCAGGGAATGTTTTTGTATTGAATTTATTGGAATGGACCTTGGAGACCATCAATAGAATGCATTTCTTTTTCACAATGAAAATCAAACCTAGAGGGACTATTGTATTTGCAAGTGTAGAAAAACTAGTCCATGGTACTTGAAATTCTTGAACTCTTCTAACTCTTAAACTATGTTTCTTCTAGATGCAGGTTCTGATTAACATAATTAGCTCTCCTGCATATTCCTGCTTCTCCCCATTGCTGTTTTCCAACACAACTCTTTCATTAAATATGTTGAAATAAAAAAAATGACATCTTAAAGTTGGCCTTATTTAATAAAATCTATGTGCAAATGGTCGCAAATACCCATATGATTCCTAATGAAATATGCTCTGATGATTTTAAATATGTATTTGCATTTCACTTGGTTTGTTGATTTTACAATAGACTGTGATGAGTCATGAAAAAAATAAGTCCAGTCCTGTCATACAACAAGAATAATCTGCATTAGATGCCCCTCAACTGCCATGTCAAAGACCTCATTCTAGCAGCTCTCCTCTCTTCTGCATCATTTTCTCCTTTCTACTAGGTTGTTTCTATAACCACACAAACATGCTGTAATTTCTCCAAGACTAAAAAAAAAATGTATACAAAATGGTCTTGTCTTCATTTCCTCTGCCAGCTTCACTTTCCCTGTTCCTTGGCTCTTTTGCAGAATAAATTCCCTGAAATTATTGTCTATACTCATTTTCTGTGATTCCTCTTCTTACCTCTTCTCTTAAAATTGCTCTAGTCAGGCTTTTACCCCATCATTCCACTAAAACTTGTCAATGTCACCAATCCCCTCACAATTGTTAAGTCCAATGTTCTAGTCTCTGGATCCACTTTATTTAATGTTATTGGTAGCATTTGACACAGTTTATCCCTCTTCCTCTTTAGTCATTTTTATGTTGGCTTCTGTGACGCTACACACTTTGGCTTTTCTTCTGTTTCACTGGTTTCTCTTTCCACGTTTCCTTTACTCATTTTTCATCATCATTCTGACCTCTTAATGCCGAAGTGCTCCAGGTCTCAGTCATTAGTACTCTTCTATTTTATACCTTGACTCTCTCCCTTGTGTTTTTACCCAGTCCCATGGCTTTGAAACACCTTCTGTATGCCTGTGACTTCCAATTTACATCTCCAAGCCCTGTCTTTCTCATGAACTCCAGTCTTGCATATCCAACTGCCTGCTTGACTTATCCGCTTGAATATCTAGAAGAAATAGAAAATGAAACTTGTCCAAAAACTAAGTCCCTGACTTTACTCATCTTCCCCGTTTCAAATGATAGCAACTGCTTGTATTCAAGTCACTTAGACCAAAAACCTTAAAGTTGTTTGAACTTCTCTCTCTGTCTTATTCATGACATTTCAACATACCAGAAGTGCTATTAGGTGTGTCTTCAATATATTTTCAGAATTAAACCCATTCTTATCACCTCCACTCATATAACTGGCCCAAACTGTCATCATCTGTAGCCTAAATTTCAGCAATAGCCTCGATAGATCTCCCTGCTTCTACTACTGTCCTATTATAATTCATTCTCATTTTTTATGGTTGATAATATGTACTTAGTTTTCCAGCTTTTTTTGAGGTATAATTGGTATACATATATATTTAAAAAAAAAAAAGAGAAAAAAAGGGGGACACAAACTTTTGGAGATGATGGATAAGTTTATTACCTGGATTATGGTGATACTAACACAAGTGTACACCACACTCACTGAATTGTATGTAATCCATTCTTTATAAAGCTGCAAGAGTGGCCTTTCTAAAACTTAAGTCATATATGTCACCATCCTCCACCCACTTCATCCATACTCTATAATGACACCCAATTATCTGGTACCTTTCCCTTTATTTTCTTTTTTGTCCACACTCCACTGCTGTCACATTTTCCTCCTTTGCTATTCATTAAAAATGCCAGGCATGGACTATCCTTAGGCCCCTTGCACTAGTTGTTGCCTCAACCTCCATTATCTTTCCTCCAGATATCTTCATTCATGACTCCATCACTTTTGCGTGTCTTTGTTCAAATCTCAGTTTCTCAATGAGAACTATCCATTTACCCCACTTCATGCTATCTTACTTACCTACTCCTTCGCTGATACTCCAAATCTTTCTTACCCTGATACCTTTTACTATCATTCCATAGCACTTTTCACCTCCTAATACATTATACAATTTAATTATTGGTTATAGTTATGTATTACCCATTGCTCTCCAATAGAATGTAAGTTCTACAGGGGAAGGAAACTTTGTTTCATTCACTGATGAATTCCTAGCTAGGAGAGAGCCTACCACAATAAATATGTAGGTTTTTTTTTTAATTCATTGGAAAAGTTAGTGAATTGTAAGGCCAATATTTTCATATTATAAGACCTTATTAATGTATGCTCTCTGTAGGTATGGTAAAATATACATTTAATATTGTGAAAGAAGTATAAAAGCTGCAGCAGTGAGTAAAGTCTTCCTTTGAACTGAGATGTATTTTAGTAAGAAAACTTTATTTTGTTGTGGTAGGCGGAATTCTAGAGTAGTCCGCAGGATTCACACCCATATATGTGCTCATAGAAATCCCAGGACTTGTAAATATGATGGAACAGTCACTATCATGATTAGGTTATATTATATGGGACAGTTGACTTTAAGAAAGAGAAACCATCATGGGTAAAACTGGCCTATAAGTAGCTCTTGCACTTCCTGAAAATGAGTGGAAGTGTGGAGGGGAATTCACCAAAATGGGAATTCCTCACTGTAACTTTACAGAAGAGACCGTGTGGGACAAGGAACTAAGAGCCACCTGTAGGAGCTAAGAGTGGCACCCTAGCCAAAATCCAGAAAGAATGGGACCACAGTCATTCCATCACAAAGAAGTAAATTTTTGACAATACCTGAAAGAACTTGGAAGCTTCCTCAGAACCTCTAAATGACTCACAGCCCAGACAACACCTTGATTTCAGCCTTGTGATAGCTGGAGAGGAGAAACTCATCAGACCTGAGCTTTTGATTTATAGATTTCTGAACTAATAAAAGAGTGTTGCTTTAAGTGGCCAACTTTATGGAAATCTATTAGGCAGCAATAGAAAACTAATATATTCCTTGTAATTTTTTTTTGCTTTTATCTGCTCTACCTTTAAACTGTAAAATACTTGATGTTAATGCTTAACCTAGAAAACTTTCAGAAGCAGAATTAAAAGAAAAAAAGGCATGAAAATAAGGCCAACATATACGTAAGACAAAGCCCTATGTAAAGTGAATGGAAAAAAGAAATTAATACAGAATTAAATGACCACATTTTTTCATATGATTCAAAATTGCAATATATAGAAATGGACTCTATCCCCAGCCCTTCTAATAATTAGCCTGAGACCATATGCAAAGTATTTAACCTAACCTGGCCTTATTTCTTTGTTCATTAAATGGGGGATATTTACTAAATTAACTCTAAGATTTATTCCTGCTATAAAATTCTATAGTTCAATAGTTCTGTGACTCAAAGTCACTATGATTCTATGTTCATTTAAAAATATAACATTTTAATACAGTTTTAATATGGATTTCTGCACTGAAAATGTGACTTTAAGAGTTTGGTAACAGACATTAAAATATTCTGGCACTTTGTAACCTGAATCAAGGTACTATATCAACATGACATAGATAGTAAATAAAGTTTTAGGATTTCAGGGACAGTCTTTGGACTGAGCCTGAACTTCTCTAGTGAACATCGAATAGCATTGTTTTGGCCACCAGAGGGCTCCCACGTGATTTCTTCTTGAATTAAAATTTTGAAGAATTAATTCAAATTTTATCATTGAAAATAAGAACAATGAAAACACAATAGCACTAAGCAATTTAAGTAATTAGGAGTGTTTTCTCTTTTGTATCCTCTAGAATTATTATAAATTTCATATTTGCTGTAAAAACACTGAGTAAACACTCAAACCATAAGCAAAAAGAATCATGTCCTACCTTTTGTATGCATAACTATTCTCAACCCCTTTCCTACGTATTTAAGAAGAGAATCTTCTCCCAGAGATTTACAAATTAAAACACTGAGAGAAGTCAAGATATTCCTGTAGACTATGGTACTGTAATGTGAACTGTGTAGACATAATTCATAGTTATCATTAATTCATCAAGCTTATACATTTCTACATTCATTGTAGAAATGTTCTGAGTTTACTCTTTTTTCTCTGAGTGTGTTAAGAATCAACTGAGATTTACAAATAAAACTTAGCCAGGCTTTTTGTATGAAGGCAACAAAGTGAAGAGTTTGTCTCTTGACTGACTCCAGAAGCCAAAAGAATGCAAAACGTTATGCAAAACGTTATGAAAGCAAATGAGGCAAAAATTTTTTTTAATTTCCAGGAGAAAAAATAAATTTGCCTTCGATATTAAATATTGATTATTGGTAAAGCATAACAGGTAACCTCAAATCTGAAGAATTTGCTTTTGATCCATTGAAGAAGACATGTAAAATGTCACTTGTACATGTACTGGCATTTATCTTATGTTCACAATAATTTAGCACTTCTCAGGCAAATTTGGAACTTAAGTTCAGTAAATCCTTAACCTGTTTTCTTATTCCTTTCCTTTAAATAAAGTGCTTCGGTTATTATGCACTAAAGTAACTGTGCCTTGTTTGTTGCTTGTAGAGAAGTGTGTGTGTGTGTGTGTGTGTGTGTGTGTGTGTGTGTGTGTGTGTGTGTATTCCTGTAGTTGTGTCTCTGTGTATATTTGCCCAAGAAAGAAAGAAAATACTTTGAAGATGAAAGAGAGGAGTTTCTGCATTCAGCGTGTTCACTAGTCTTGACAATAAGTATGTCATAAGATAGGGGAATAATATTTGAAAATATTTCCATGGAGAGAAACAAAAACACTCAGTTTTATAAACTATTTTTACCATGTTTATATTTTTACAAAAATGACAATAAAACAAGATATTTTGTATCATGGTATTGTTTTCTCATAGATAGCTTTGATAAATCAAATTTACATGTTAATCAGACTTTAATAAACTTTTACATACCAAGATTGGCAAAATTTAAAACTTGTATAATTCCCAGGGCAAAACTTCTCATATGCTGTTGCAAGTGTTAGCTGAAGGATAATTGATAGTACATCTTTGGAGGGCATTGTCACAACATCAGATTTAAAAGATCCATAAATCTTAACCCTCAAATTCTACTGCTAAGAATGTACCTTGAGAATTTTTGAAAGAATTGCTGTGATTTTACATATATATATATATATATATATATATATATATATATATATATATATATGGGTTTTTTTCACAGTATTATTTGTGTTTACAAACTACCAAACCTAAATTTCTAGGATAAATTATTTTATAGCTGTACTGTGACGTACTATACAACACTTACAAAGTGAGGGTGCTCTGCATGTGCAGATACAGAATACTCCCAAAGATTAGTTGGGGACAAAAATCTAGTAGCTAAAAAATGCAAGGGCCAGGCACAGTGGCTCATGCCTGTAATCCCAGCTCTTTGGGAAGCCAAGGCAGGAGGATTGCTTGAGACTAAGAGTTTAGGAACAGCATGAACAACTTAGTGAGATCCCCCATCTCTACAAAAAAAATAAAAAAGAAATTAGCAGGTCATGGTGGCATGCATCGGCTGTCCCAGCTACTCAGGAGGCTGAGGTGAGGATCACTTAAACACAAGAGGTTAAGGCTGCATTGAGCTGTGATTGTACCTCTACACTCTCACTTATGCAACAGAGCGAGACCTGTCTCAAAAAAAAAAGTATATAATAGGGAGTGTCATTGCTTTCACATAAATAGTTAAAATGTGTAATAACTGTTCGTGTACTTTTCTGAAATGCTTTTAAAAACTGTCAGAACACAAGGGGCAAAGAAAAAAGGGAAAAGTTGAAAAGATAATTTTTGCTTCATTTTTGTCTTATAGTATAGTTTGCATTTTACGCTAAGCAAATATGTTGGGGTTTTTAATTGTCTGACATTATTTTAGTTTGTTTTTATTTTATCATCAAAGATTATTTTGCCAGTAAGCTTACTGAATGTGTTCTTTTGTTTGCATATCAGAATGAATATGGTGTTAAAATAGGAATAAATGATTCTCATGGAGGAAGCTCTTACTGTGTTCCAGACTAATCGTTTAATCCTCACACAGTCCATCAAGGTGGAGGTTCATATCATCCCTACTTGACAGATACAGAAATGGAGGCACAGAGAGTTTCAACAATGGGTCCAAAATGACTAGTCCATATTATGAACCCCGCTGACCAACTCCATAGCCTACAATCCTAACCTTTATAATCTTTTCCACAGAAAATATGTTTTTGAGACAATATGTCACAAATTCTTTTTAAACTGAAAAGAGAAAATTAGTATTTCAGTGTTCTCTATTCCTCAGCTGACATGTGTAACTTTCCAAGAGTTCTCGGTTCACTGTACTGACTCAGCAATATTTTCTGTGTTGATGTGTCTAGGCTTTATTTTGCCTCTCTGATTAATAAAGCCATGGAAGGTTCACCTGAACACCTGGAAGGAAATTCAGATAGTGTGCCCTTTGTGTTCTGAAGAACTAAAATGCATCTAATGCATAGAATTACTTGTTCTCACTTCCAAGTACTTTCTGCTTTTCCTCCTCTCCTTTCTAGGCAAGCTCAATAAATGGTCACTAATCCCTTTAGATTCTTCAGTGCATTCCCAGCGCAGCCTATGCCCAGAAATTTAGGTGCCAGCTATTCTGTGTTCTGATTACCTTTGTTTCCTCTTTTATGTTCTGTTTTCTACAAGATACATTTTAGAAATTTCAGTTTCCCTCTGTAATCATGCCAAAGTGAAATGAGGCAAAACCCAAAACTGTACATTTGGCTTCTTGTTAACAGCTCTTCTAAGAAAAGCTTGGTGGTGGGAATATTGAGGGAATCAAATAAGGGATGCCTGGAAATCACCAGCAAGTGTTCATGTAACCCTATTCCCCGTGCCAAAGGTAATTGAGACCTGACTTCAGGATACCAGTGGTACTGTGAGCTTTCACAGAAATTGCTCTGCAATCTAAAATGAAACAGACAAACAAACAAAAACTTGCCCAAAGCACTGTAATTGAAAGATCATCAAAGTTCATTTTCAATGAGAACTGGACATTCTCAGAAAAAGAGGATCTTAAAATATTGAGATTGGCTGATCTTGTTATCTGAGGGAATATTTTCCTTCTACTACTTTAACATGACATGAATGTTATTTAAGTTAACAACTTCTGTTTAATTTAGATTATACTATAGTATTTTATTTGAAGTTCCTTTTCAAATATAATATTTCTAACTTCATATTTAAAATAAAAGAATAGTAGTTAAAGTGAAGGGCCTCACAGATGCCTTTCTGGTCCCTGTCTGAGGAGAATGAACTGTAGAAAATATAGGAGTATTTCATCACCAAAGATATTTATCACCAATTTATATGAAAATTAAAATTTTACAGTGATGACCATGACACCTTATCTGGCAGAAGAAAATAAACTGTTGACACAAAAGGGGATGCCAGTAGTTTGAATTTATTCCCTTTACTTTAATCCCAGCTAATTATACAAAGGATTTGGAGACTCTTAGAAAAGAGTTTATAGAGTACAAAAGGGTGTGGCAAATTATTGAGAAAGTCAGAGTAAGTGGCCATTTTTCCAAAAATAAAGAAGGAATAAAATTTGTATGCAGAAATCCATATCATATACCTCTGCACCTGTAAGAGTTAGGCTGCTTATTTGCTTCTGAGCCTTCTTATTGTGTAAAGGTCAGAGTGCCTTAGAATTCAGTCTAAGAGTTCTTATTTCTGTGACAAAAACTAACTGCTTGTTCAGGAGAAGAACATAGTTCATGATACTGAGACCGAAAAATAAAAAGCATTTCTTACAGATTCTCCTAAGGAAGACATGGGAGTTCTAGATCAGTGTAGGATTTCTGAGCACCCTGCAGCATTGCACCCGGGCCCCTTTCCATTCCTACCTCTTCATGCATTTGTGTAACTGAAAGCAGCTTTCTGAAAAAGGGGTGGCAAGTTCCAAGGTCATGTCTATACTGATACTGGGTAGCCTACACTCAGGATATACCTGTACTTTGAATGTTAAATGTAGACAGTGCTGCCTTATACATTTTTTGTGTGATCATGAAATGGCTTTTTACAATGGATCAAGGTTCTGGATAAGTTCCACGGAAGTACTAATATATCAGAAATACAGATTCTGTCCCTACAGGTGATGAGACATATTTGCAATTATTTATAGAACAAAAAAACATGTGCTAGGTGCCACTTAAGTGGCATAAATAAGGTGATATAGAAATCAGGAAACATCATTATCACTGGAGTTAGAAAATCAAGGAAAATAAATTTGAAAAGAGCCATAAAACAATGCTTCTCAAACCTTAGTATGCAAAAAAATCACTTAGAGAAATGAAAAAAAAAACAATTTTCAGACTCAACCAACAGAAAGTTGAATTTATTACATTTTGAGTGGGGTTCCAGGGTGTAAAATGTAAACGTTAGGTAGCACTGCTATACCATTCTACCTAGGGCGGCCACCTTGTTGGGAAGCGAAAGGATTCGTCTTAAAGCTTGCTTGCAAAGTTTCTGTGTTAGGCAGAGAAAATATCAGTTTATGGTCCCTGTCCAAGATGGGGTTTGAAGGTGTGGTGACTGATAGTCTGATAATGCTTTCCCAAAGAAGTGGCAGACTGGTAGATAAACTAGCCCTTGATATGTCTTAATGTTCTATGCTAAAAAGTTTCTTGCCAGTCTGTACTGAGGAGTACAGAATTTAACACCTACCAGGAGGTTTATTAAGTGAAATTTTTAAGCAGAGAGGTGATATGATCAGATCTATGTTGAGTGAATTGTTTTTCCTTAAACGTATTTCCATCCCTGCTGACCTATTATTCCTCATAATGGATCTCCTCTTCACAATGGCACTATGATACCCACCCCCCACTGTAATAGTAATTGGCTACAAAATGCAGAAAGTAAATCTGATAATAAATGTCCATACTTAGATACCACTAACCTCAGACACCTCTTCCTATTAAAATAGGTTTAGTCTCCTGAATTGATTGAAATACGGGAAAACCAAAATCTCCACTGACAGTTGGAAGAAGAGAAGCAGCACACAGATTATTGTATAACAGAGGGACCTGATGAAGAGAGCACCCTAATCAGGGCAAGTGAGGATCTTCAGAGCTATCGTAATCCATGTGAATCTCCATAGCACACATGTTCAATGTTCCAGAGAAGCCACATAAAGCACCAAATATTGTCAGAGATTAAGTTATATGAGAGCAGGTGAAGATGCCATTTATTCAAGAAAATGCTAGAATCTGTACTTTCTAGACGTTTAACTTGGGTACAAGCTGTTACCCCAACTCCAGTCCCCCAAATCCCATTACACAGTGTGTCTGAAGGGAAGAAAACATGTGCCTTTTCCACTTCAAATGATGATTAAAGGGATATTTTCACCCACAGTATTCGTTCACCCACCCAGCATACTTACCCACTCTTTAAATCAGCAAGTCCTTTATTGTTAACATTACTGTTTTACTTAAGAGATAATGTCAATGGAATTGAGCGTTGTGACTGGATAATGGTCTCCTGCTGCAAGATAAATGTGGAGGCATTTATTGAAAATAAATGTTGGAGGAAAACCAAGACATTTATTTTTAAAATAGAAAACTATTTTCTAATCACAACTTTCAGTGCCAGAGACATTATAGCTATCTAACCAAAGGGTTTTTTAAGTAAATTGAGATCATCCAAAGAGAGCAACAGAATACCTAATTTGTTCTCACCTATATAAAATGATAACATTCTTGCTTCTTTTCTAAAGATACCAAATCAAATTCAAATATGCTTTTTTCTTTTTTCTTTTTTTTCTGGTGGGAACATTGAAAGAAAGCATTAACAACCTATGCAATCAACTGTGTAGCTTGATTGTGTAGACTTGGATTTTGCTTTTTTTAAACAAAGTAGATGCACGTGTACACTAAAGCAGAAGTCTAAAATTTGGTAACATGTTCTCTGATTTTTTTTGTCACTTTATAGGCAGTAATGGTTACTGATATAATTATGATGTATCTGAAAGCACATAAGCAGTGACATAGGATACTTTTAATAGAAATGATAATGAACCGTGTTCCACCATAGTGATGATTTCAATTCTTCCAATTATTGCTTATTGCTTTTACAGAGTCAGGCACTATTGAGTGAATTTCAACAAACACTACTTACACTTTGCTTCAGTGTTGAAATTCATAATAACATTTTAACTTAGCTAATTACTAGTGGAATGTAGATGTATCATCAATCAAAATCTCACCCTTTTCCCCAATATCTATTGCTATATATTTAACTTATAGCCATATTCTTCTAGCAATATAACTGCATGAATATTGCCTTGCTTTTCCCTTGCCACTCTCTGTAATAGCTAAAGAGTGATGAAAATTTATGGGTGAAACAGAAACACCCACTCTGTATCACCTGTGTATAGTAAGGGCCACTCAACAAATAGTTTTACCCTGAGGGATAAAAAAGGAAAATAAAAACATAACAATGTAACACTGAAGGGAAGAGAAATTGTTATTCTTCATTTTGAAGATTGTGTTATGAGAATATGATCTGCAGGATAAGCACTTATATATATCCATACACACACACACACACACGTATATATATATATATAGAGAGAGAGAGAGAGAGAGAGAGAGAGAGTCCTCTGAACTATAGAAAGTATAAGATTTCTAGATAAATAGATGCATCAATAACATATGCAACAGAGTTCATTTGTAAAATAAAGTCTAACCATCTTTTCGAACATTTCAAAGGGCACTTATGTTTGTTTGTTTCAGACAGAGTCTCACTTTGTTACCCAGGCTGCAGTGCACTGTAGTATGACCACAGCTTACTGCAGCCTCTACTACCCAGGCTCAAGTGATCTTCCTACATTGGCCTTCCACAGTGTTAGGATTATAAATTTGAGCCAACACACCCACACCAGGGGCTGTGTTAAGATTAAGGAATTGGCTGGGTGAGTGGCTCATGCCTGTAATCCCAGCACTTGAAGCTGAGGTGGACAGATCACCTGAGGTCAGGAGTTCAAGACCAGCCTGGCCAAAATGGTGAAACCCCATCTCAACTGAAAATACAAGAATCAGCTGGGCATGGTGGTCTGCAATCCCAGCTACTATGGAGGCTGAGGCAGGAAAATCATTTGAACCTGGAAGACAGAGGTTGCAATGAGCTGAGATCAAGCCGTTGCACTCCAGCCTGGCAAACAAGAGCAAAACGGTCTAAAAAAAAAAAAAAAAAAAAAAGAACTATATGTATGTAATAGAATCATATAAATACAAGCATAAAAAGTCACAATTCAAAAACATAAAGTTACAGAGTGATTTATATGTATCTGTATGCTTAAGAACAAGTAGAGTCACATACTTAGACTGGACATTTGTAGGTGGCTTTAAAGAAATCTTCCATCTTTTCAAATGTTTAGAAATAGGCATGACTAGTAAGTACTTATAATCATATTATAGACTTGTTTAATAGCATTAGTGGTTTTGTAAATAATATGATAATAGCTGTACATTTTTAACACATCGCTCTCATTAATTTTTGGTTACTTTTTATTATTCTCAAGATCAAACTTTATTATGTGTGATTCATGTGAATATTGATCCTCCCATATTGCTAATCGATTGTAAACTTGTGTCTGCTGTGCAGTTTTCTTTCTCAAATATCTGGAAGAATCTTTTTTCTATGATAAATGTCATTGTAAACATCATGTTAGTAGTTCATCAGACTCCTTTAGGCATCTCGGGAGACTATGGCTAGGAAGATATAGTCTACACTTAATATTTTGTTAGGGAATTTGTCTTCCATTTACACTCTGGGTGCCAGAGACTTCCACAGCGCTACATGAGGGAGCTTCTAGAACACGGCCCCTATTCTAGGCTCTTCAAGAGCAGATCTTTTTTTGCATGTTATACTTTCACCTGAAATCTTACTTCTAAAAAGAGTTCCACTGTTAACAAAATAATGAATAGATTCATGAATATAGAAATACATGGAAATATTTAAGAGCCACTATTTAGAGAAATAATAGAAATACTTCCATAATGTTTTTATGTACCAGGCAGTTTGTATTTGTTAATCTAATCATTGTAATAACGTTATGAAGTTGATATCATTATTGTTCCCATTTTATAGAGGAAAAAATTGAGGAACTGAAAGTTTAAGTAATCCAAGACCATACTACTAGAAGTCATTATGATCAGGATTTGCATCTAGGTATCATGCCTTCAGAATTCATGATTATTTTACCTTCCGTGCTAATCCAGCCATATGGGATGACCTTGGGAAAGCTATAAGCATTAATGCAAGTTCTGTAATAGAGCCATAGATTCTAAGAAATCATTTTTTAAAAAACTACATAATGAAAATATTCATGTAAAAAAATTATTTATTTAGAGTAAGTAAATTTGGATGTCAAAATCACAGCCCAGGGTCCATTCCTAGAGTGTAACTTACCAGTCATAAACTATACTTGACTGAGCCTCTGCCTTCATGCCTTCTCTGCCCGTGTCTCATGCTGATCAGTTTGAGATCAAACTGATCTACTGCTGTAACCTCTGAAGAGAGACTTGCAGATGATGAGGATTGCCCTAATGGATTAGATAATATATTTTTACTGAAATATACAAGTTTAATATTTAAAATTTTAAGAATATATCTAAGTGCAAGTAATTATCAGTAAGGAAAAATATTCATATGAAAGAATGTGTGAAAATGGTACTTTGTCCTGACATTAGCATTTGTAAAATGTCACTTTCAGAGTCAGAGAATCTCAAGAGACTTTCTTGATGAACCACTTTCCTGTCTAGAAAATCAGTAATTGCTTGTAGGCTATCGTTCAACCTCCCGGCTCCAAATAGATGACCTCTAGGACATTATTTTGTCCCTTAAAAATTTTTCCCCACCAATTTATATGTCCTCTTATTAGTAACAAACTAATATATTTTTTTCAGAATATCCTCTGGTTTTCTAGCTAATTATTGAAAAGACTTCTTACTGATAGAATAACAGTATCAATTTATTGGCCCACATATACATCTCATGTTTTTTCTTAACTATCATGTTCAAATATAACTTTTCTCATTAGATGCTTTTAAAATAAATTATAAAACATTTTCAAACCGAAAAATATTAAATATATTCAGGTAACTTGCCTCTTGGATTGTGTCTACCATCTAAAATGTTTTGACTTTTTAACTTTTTAAAAGTTAAAAGTAAGTTAATTTTCGGAATACAAAAACATTCTGGTGCGGACTCTCTAGATACATTTTATCTGCATTTGTGAATTTTAGGCATGAATACAGACTGAACACAAGCATCGCAAATGTATATATGTACTTTATTCATTAAAAAGATGAGTTAACTTTCTTTTTTAATTTTATTTTTATTTTACTTTAAGTCGTGGGATACATGTGCTGAACATGCAAGTTTGTCACATAGATATATGTGTGCCATGGTGGCTTGCTGCACCTATCAACCTGTCATGTAGGTTTTAAGCTGTGCATGCATTAGGTATTTGTCCTAATGCTCTCCTCCCCTTTGCCCCCACCCCCTGACAGGCCCTGGAGTGTGATGCTCCCCTCCCTGTGTCCATGCATTCTCATTGTTAAACTCCCACTCATGAGTAAGAACATACAGTGTTTCGTTTTCTGTTTCTGTGTTAGTTTGCTGAGGATGATGGTTTCCAGCTTCATCCATGTGCCTGCAAAGGACATGAACAAAAAGATGACTTAACTTTCTTAGTGTAAATTGTCATGTCTGCTGCCAATGTAACAAAATAATCTTCAGAGTTTATATATTTGTGTAATTGAGAGATGTGAATTTTCATTATACTTGGCTATCTAGACGATATTTTCAGCACCTAAGATACGTATTATTAATGTGTGCAAGCTCAGTTAGGAAGAAAAATAAGTAAGAAGTTTGATTTCCAAAAGAAAGTTGGAGTGCTTCTCTAGGAAAATTTAGATAACCTGTCTCTTCTCATTGGTATTGGACCATAAAGAATTTAACCCAGGAAGTAGCATTTAGTTGAAACTGGGAAGAAAAGAGAAACATCCTCCCCACTTTCATTTCATTGCTATTTTTAAAGAGAATGTATTTGTTTCACTTCATTTCACTGTGGAAATAGACCTGAAGTCCTCAAAAAAAAAAAGGGCCCTCCTGTTTGTGATTTTCTAATGGAACTTTTTTCATAGCACTGCTTCTTTGATATAATGTTTTATCTGATTTTGTTGACAGTGGAAAAAATAGTTTCTCCACTGCCACCTTCAAACTTTGATATTTACAGTTCCTTAAGTCATTAGGTTGTGAAATTCATTTTCTCACTTGGAGAAAAGTCAGAGATGTACAAAAGAAGGCATTTATGCGGCCAACAAACATACAAAAAAAAGCTCATCACAGGTCATTAGAGAAACGCAAATCAAACCCACAATGAGATACCATGTCACGCCAGTTAGAATGGCGATCATTAAAAAGTCAGGAAACAACAGATGCTGGAAATGATGTGGAGAAATAGGAAAGCTTTTACAGTGTTGGTGGGAGTATAAATTAGTTCAACCATTCCTCAGGGATCTGGAACTAGAAATATCATTTGACCCAGCAATCCCATTACTGGGTATATACCCAAAGGATTATGAATCATTCTACTATAAAGACACATGCACACGTATGTTCATTGCAGCACTGTTCACAAGAGCAAAGAATTGGAATGAACCCAAATGCCCATCAGTGATAGACTGGATAAAGAAAATGTGGCACATATATACAGTGGAATACTATATAGCCATAAAAAGGATAAATTTATGACCTTTGCAGGGGCATGGATGAAGCTAGAAACCATCATTCTCAGCAAACTAACACAGGAACAGAAAACCAAACACCACATGTTCTCACTCATAAGTAGAAGTTGAACAATGAGGACACATGGACATAGGGAGGGGACTATCACACATCAGGGGCTGTCAGGGGGTGGGGGCTAGGGGAGGGATATCATTAGGAGAAATACCTAATGTAGATGACAGGTTGATGGGTGCAGCAAACCACCATGGCACTCGTGTACCTATGTAACAAATCTGCATGTTCTGCACATGTACCCCAGAACTTAGAGTATAATAATAATAAAAAAAAAAAAAGGAAAAGTCAGAGATTTACAATTTGTGAGACTGCCTTAAAGGATACTTGTAAGCACATTTTGTTCAACAGCTATATTACATCAAGATTACTAGGAAGTGGTTTTCACAGGACGCAGTATCCACAAAAAGGCTGTACTTTCTTTTAAGCAAGAGCTCTACTTTTTCCTTGCATATACGTGTAACCAATCAAGTTTCTTCCATTTCTTTGACCACATTAGAAGCATATAGCCAAATATGTATAATCTCTTCCCCAATAAAACATTTTATTTACTATTGTTATTCCTGTTAGTATTTTGTTCTCTGCTTTTCTTTTTAACCTGTATTATCGTCTTAAACAAAAAAATAATAATATACAAATTTATTTTCCCCATCTTTTCCACCTCTTTTTAAAATTCAAGTAAAATGGTATAAAATAGTCATGGGCCCAGGGAAATACTATACAAAAATGTGTTATAATAAGCTAGGTGTGTGAGTTCTATAAGGCAGGACAGTATTACTTGAATATCACTTGACTACAACATCTGTCAATCTTTTCATTATTAAGAAGGATATTATCCAATATCCCTATTATTTCTATGCTACTGAAAAACTTTTCTCAAAATTTTGGCCGGGTGTAGTGGCTCACACCTGTAATTCCAGCACTTTGGGAGGCCAAGGTGGGTGGATCACTTGAGGTCAGGAGTTCAAGATCAGCCTGACCAATATGGCAAAATCCTGCCTCTACTAAAAATATAGAAATTAGCTGGGCATGGTGGCACGTGCCTGTAATCCCAGCTACTGGGGAGGCTGAGGCAGGAAAATAGCTTGAACCCAGGAGGCAGAGGTTGCTGTGAGTCGAGATCGCACCACTGAAGTACAGCCTGGGTGACAGAGTGAGACTCTGTCTCAGAAAATAATAATCTTAATGATATAAAATCTGGAAGTGTTTGAGAATTCTTTCAGTCTACATATATTATTATTTTCCTCATGCGAATACAAGCAGGCATCCTTTAATCCAGAAAGGGGTATAAGAAGTGATTATTCCAGGCGTCAGGTTCCAAATAAGATTAGACCTAGGTCAAGTAGAACATAAACACTATTATCCAAGATCTAAACTCAAGATACTAAACGAGGATATCAATTCAAGTGGGTCAGCAGAGCAGTAAGTGGAAGTCCAGAATCCTAGCATTGGCAGATGGCCATCTATTACCAGCAGGACAAGTGCCAGGAAACCAGACTACTAATATCTGTTTCTGAGCATGGGCACTGAATAGGAATTAGTGGGAAGTGGGGTTCACAAAGGAGGAGATGGGGTACTAACAGACACCTGCGCCCTGGGGGGATAATGAGTTCACATTGGAGCAGCAAGTGAATGGAGAGTTTCTAACAAAGGATTTCTTTCAGAGCCCATCTGCCGAAAACAACGCTCATCTCAGGGGCCTGGGTCAGGATGAGCCCACAGATGGAGGTTAAATAGAACAGCTGAGAGGAAGAATGGCTGGTGGGGCCAGGAAAAATACCAGAAACACAATCATTGCATTAAGTGGCCACAATCTTCAACTGTAATATATATTTTGTGATATATACACATATCACTTTATATATATTTACTAAAATTTTATTGTTCCTTTATTGATTTGAAAAACAATTAGCAAAACATTTAATGTATTTCCTTAAAAACATATTTACATCCCCCTTTAATATTAAAAGGTGTTGTGTACATACCACATTCTGTATTGAAGAGAATGCAACTTGTAAATATATATTGTTAGAAGAGTTATATGTATTTAGGTTCAAAAATTGCTGCTACTATCACTGAATGTTTTCTTCACTAGTGATTTATTCTAATGATTAGCTGGGTAAAAGGAATTATATTCCTTCTTCAGAAATGTAATAGCTCAAGAAAAATCATTTTTATGTCAATGATATTCATATTTATTTTTAAGTGAATACTTTCTTGTTCCTTCACATGTCTACAATAGACTTGTGTTTATTCTGGTGACATTAATTCCTATAAGTAAGGGAGTATAATTGTTTTCCCACGGCATGTCTAACAGCTTTCCAGCTGGGGCAACTCTATTCAATTCATAGCTCTTTGGTCCTAACAGATATGGAATTCTGCACTCTGTATTCACTCACAGTGTGATCACACATTCACCAAGTCTGTAGCAGTAATTAATACATTACATGGGGATAGATCCCATTAACTGAACAACTTTGGATAATGTATTTCAGGTTAACTACTACTTGTAGCATTAGGTGCCATTATTACATTTGAACTAATTTTCAGTATTATTTTATCCATAATATGTAATAAGCATAATTAAAAGGTTAAAAAGAGATTTAAATAGTCACAAAATAACATAACCCCCTTCTAAAGCAAATTTTCAGTGTTCTGATAAAAGAAATTGCTTTATTTATATTATAGTCTTGATTTTCATTCAGTTTCTTGTATGCATGTAGTATCATGGACTTTCTGAAGCAACATCTGTTTTTCTGTCTTAAACCAGAGGCATTTACCCATATATTGATTATGGGCTGTTAATTTTCTTCCATTTCACCCAGTCATCCCCATCAGTCAGTATCACTTTACTATCTTTAGTGGTTGCTAGAGTGCCTAAGCTCAAATTAAATTTGTTATTTTTTACTCATTCCTAGAGTGCCATTTATCTGTCTCTCTTACTGAGACTTCGTATTGCTAATGACTTCTCACAGTCACTCCTATCTTAAAATAAATTTACATACAGCCTACCAAATTAAGATATGTTTCCTGCTGAATGATAAAAGGCTTTCAAAGTAGATTAGCATGTAAAAAAGTCTTCATATTTATGGTTATATATATTGGTGTAAATTGACCTAAAACCAATGGTATTATTATATCCACTGTATTTCACTTTGCAACTAAAAGCTTTCATGATGTTCCATTGCTATGTCCTGAAAGTCATGAGCATTTTTCATTCTGAAGCAATCATTTAGGGTAATAGAATGTTCTTAAGATTTTGGAGAAACAACTATACAATTACTTACGTAAGCAAATATTCATTAGCTATTCCAAGTGTTTCTTACCAATTAAGTTGATGTAAATAATTTAGTAAAATTGCTAGACTGTCAATGCATACATTTAATTTATTCAATAAATATGAATTAAGTAACAACTGTAAGTTAGGACTATACCAGGCACTTATTACACGTTATAGAAATAGATTAGACACCGTGGTATTCCTCAAGGTAATTCCAGCTCAAATCGTGAAAAAGCATGTGTTCAAAGAAGAAAGGAGGAAGAAGATGAGGAGGAGGAGAGAAAGAAAATGAAAAAAGATGAAATTATTGGATAATATAGAAGATATTGAGAAATAGATTGCTTAGTGTAATTTGACCAAGTGTTTGCCTGTTAACTTACGTTTTTATTGGTCATGTGCTTACAATAAGGTTTATTATTCTAACCAAGAAAATGGGTTGACATGACATCATAATATGCTCTAAGCTGTAATTTTAAAACCAAAATGCAATTGTTTAAAATGATATACTATTAGGTTTATTTGGATTTTTGTTTTGTTTTGTTTTGTTTTAAACTAAAAAGTGAAATCATTGTGAAATTCAAATATAGTGTGGAAACCTTTACAAATGGCTGAAAATTACATTCAAATGCAGTAATAGATTGATGCAAGAAATCATAATAAAACTTCCTTTTTCTCATTTGGAATTGTGTCCAATGAGCACTCTGAAGCCAAGGGAGAATCTGTTGCCAGTTTATATTCCCTCTCTCTCTCTCTCTCTCTCTCATTTTTCTTTTGAGAGATAGGAAACACTGAAAAATAATGGTCCTTCAATTGTAGAAAATGTTCAACTATAAATTATAAAATAAAGACTCCTTAATGTGTATAAACTTTCAGTATGTTCCTGGGTACTCAACCACTGCTATCTCACCTAGCTTTTCACATGCTTCCTCTGTTAACAAGAAACATTCTTTTCAGTTGATTTTCAGCTATAGATCATTGTGTTGTTCATGTCTATGGAGAAGCCCTCCCAATGGCACTGGCAACTGACAAAATTAAAGTGTATTTTTCATTTATAGCTCAACAGAGAAGATGACCACTTGTCATTAACTTCTTCAGCAAAATATGTTATCCTTAAAGTAACAGAAAACTTGCCATTTTTCTCATTTAACATTTTTGACCAAACACCCTTGGATAGGAAGTTTTAAAAACAAGTATTGAAATAATGAGAAGATTTTAGATTTTTAAAATTTTAAATAAATGCTGAAAAACTTGGAGATTTCATTTTATACCAAAAATTTAGCAGGGAATTTTTCGGTAATATAACTTTTCTATATTGTTCTAGCAGTTTCTGCCAAAAAGACTATCTTGTAAAATATAAAAACATTAGATTAAAAAAACTGAAACTCTTTTTAACTAAAAAAAAAACTAAAACCTTTCTTGTTTTGTAAAATTCTAAAGTAGTTTCATTCAGTGTTCAGGCATTAATGTGCAAATCGGCTCATTGTCTAAAATATACTTTTCAAATATCTATTTTCATCTTGCTGAAATCTCAATTAGACATGTGTCAAAGGTACAACGTATTTATAGAATGGAATTCCTAACATGGAATAGACTAATAAGCCAATATGCTATTAAACCTGATCTTCTAAATATGATGTAGCAAGAAATTGAACATAAGAGTAATTCATTGCACTAGCTCTGAGCATTGCTCTAGAGGTTATAATGAACAAAAAATAAACAGGAAATTAGCAGCTTTTCCATAATGATTCTTTGTTATTATAAGGGGATACTTTTTCAGATGCACTTTTTTGTCTGAAAGAAGCTATTTGTACATGCAACAAAAACGTCTTCTGAATAAACATATAGGACATTGTTTTGATCGAAGTTATCTGCTTTTAATGCATGTGTTTTTTGGACAGGAAAAGAATATATGAAGAAAGTAAAATTCTGTAATTTTATAATTTTTATGATTGCATTTTATTACATCATAACAACCTCTAATTAGTATCTGCTGGGGTAGAAGCACAAAGTATGAGGTAATCTCTACCTATGATAGAGAAACTTATAGTTAGCAAGAGATGTCCTACATAGAACAACTTGAATAAAAAGGGTCATTTTCCAGCAAGCCTTTTGCCCTTGAAGAAGGCCAATTGGCTGCCCAGAAAGTTCCCCTAGAGAGTGGCATCTTCTTGGCAAAGTCACAATAAAACAAGTCTTGGCCTTCAAATTTGCAGGTTCATATATGTGATTTGTCACATTGTCCATCACTTAAAGGTAGATTCATATTAAGCAAATCCTCAGAGACTAGAATTTAAAACCAATATTTTCATTTATTAATTTAAAATGAGAGACATAACCATAAGGAAAAACATCCCCTGGCTATATGGAAGAAAATTGTAACTGGGAGTTTTCTTGGCATGCATAATATCAGAAGAAGAGGAGTTAGATAATGTGAATGGCTCTTGTTAATGATCTATAAAACCTCCTTTTTAAAGGCAGAGGGCCGACAGAGCACACCCTACCTACAGGAAAAGACACGCTGCCAAGACCTGCCTCTCAGATTTTCCCTTTTCCCTGATTTCATTGTTGACCACACTTTTAGATACATTGTTTCTTTAGTTATAGTGATTGGAGATAATGTTGCATTTTGTCAATTAATGGTGGTATCAATTATTTCTGTCCCAATCTCTGATTTACTTCATAGTTTCTTTCTTAGAAAACATTCCTCTTTCCCGGTTTCCATGGTTGGGATAGAGATGTTAGGGAAGTATAGCCCATTGACCCCCAAGGTCTGCCTCCACTCTATTATATTTAGCAAATTTTTGACAGTGTATTTTGCTTTTAAAAAATATTTGAATTATTCCTATATAGGTCTTCCCTTAAAAAAACTATTAGTTTCTATAAAGATATGTATAAAAAATCTATAGCTATTATATATATTCTGTCACATAAACAGTATAATAGCTATAGAAGTTGACAACAGGAAGCTATCACTGAAAAGTGTCTTACTCAGACAAACTATCACAAAGATGAGACTTAAGGTCAAGTAATTTAATAATCATAATTTATGACAAAGTATAAATTTTAGGGCATTTAAAAAGTGAGCTTACTTTAAAAGCTGGCAGGCACGTATAAGGTAAAGCAATTATATATCTCATAGATATTTATTATTTAAAAAATATTGGCATATTTCTACCTGGATCTAATGTGTTTTTGTATACGAAGTATCATTATCCTTATCCCTGAACAGATATTACCTGCCAACCCATATACAGAATAATTTTTTTAGTATAGGTTGAAATAATGAAACTTATCCTTTAGGGATATGGGAAGGGCATGGAAATTGGTGCTGGAGTAAAGAACTGTGTAGCCAGCCGGTCGACCAGCATCACCTGGTTGGACATCAAGATCAATGTGAAACAGGCCATGTGCTCCATGAAAAGTTTATGATTTAGTTTCTATTTAGGAACCCAAAAGTTGATAGGGTAACATTCTTCCCTGAGTTCCAAATCACATGGGCAAAGGATTCTTCCCTTGAGAATGTGCATCATTCTTATATCTGTATGGCAAACATCTCTATATTCTTTCCAGACAGAGCATCAGAGCTAACATTTGTAACTCTCTCTGGAGGAAGATATGTGAGGAAGTAACTTTAGAAAGATACATCAAAGAGCCTATCTTAATTTCTATTATGAGGAGATTACGAAGCTTTTATCTTCACGTTTCTCCTGTAATGATGAAAATAGCAAAAGTTTATGCATGTGTCATATCTTTAACCTGAGATAGATATATATATATATATATATATATATATATATATGAAATATTCTTTTTAACATCTTGTTTTGAGTTTGTGCATTGTTTTCCTGAAATTTCAAGTTCTTAGCGTTCTCGTTGCTTTTTTTGGTTTTGTTTTGTTTGATAAGTTATTTTATCCAAGTGTATGATCTCCCCTATTATTGGAAATGAATATTATGTTACCATACTCCACTGTCAGTATGGATTTCAACACATTAGATTTCATTAGATGCTGAGTTGTGTTTTTTGTAGCAAAAGTTGAAAGTCCAAATTGTTTGACAAACATTTAGAGATCCACATTTTTCTAGTTTCTGCAGACTCATTTGTAAAAGAGAGGATTAATTTTTCTGTGAAGTATAATTTACTTCTATACTTCTTTGGCTAAAAGTGAATGAGAAAAGGATAAAAAAGTAAAGAAAGAAACAATGAACATGTGATTGATGTATATAGCATTTGGTCAAAATAGTATATTATTGTATTTTAACACTGTTAAATCCATAGGGCCTTTATATTGATTATTTAATTTAAAATAAATAGCAGGTTTAAAAGGCTGTTCCAAGAAAAAAAACAATTCAAAGAGACTTATTAAGGTAATGTTTTAATATACAAGGGAAAAGATGGGTTTGTTTATGTCTACTGTACCATACCCATTAAAAACACATAGTGAGAAATAATTTCTCTAACAATAAAGGTAAAAATTTTATGATGAATTCAAAAATTGCCTTCAATCCTGTTTTTATTCTAAATCTAGTGTTATGGTATTAATATTCAGAGTTTATCCTTCACCAAAAGAGTCTAATTATGGAAGAATGATCAGATTGGTGATGAGTAATTCAACTGGGGATGAAATTCTACAGGTAATATAATATGAACTGCAATCAGGAATGACAATGACTTTTTAAGGCTTTTTCACAATGCTTATTTCAGTCGAAAATAGCAAAGCTAACACAGAATATCGGGCAGAAACCAAATTTTCAGTTGATGCAATTTTGTCATTTGGAGAATATTAATACAAGTCTGAGCTGCCATTAACTACAAGATGAGCATGTATTAACAGTATAGAGACTAGTGCAGTCTCTGCTTTTGAAACAGGTGCATTTATTCATTATGTAAGCTGAAACATAAGATCACATTTCCAATTACACTGCCTTCATAAGTTGTTTTTTTTTTTAAATTACTATTAACTTCTTTGGAAGTATATGTTCATATTGGTAAGCATCTGAGGTTGATTTCTCACTAGTATTGTTTATTTGTCTTAATGGTACCTTGGAGGATCTTTATTTCTCTGCACTTCTGAACAAAGCAACATAGTTGGGATGATGATGATAATAACAATAATAGACACTAATATGTATTAATCGCTTTCTGTATACCAGGCTATGTGCTCAGTGATTTGAATAATCTCTGATATTTATCAGTGAGAAAGGAAACATGATTAGATCCATTTTATAAATGGATTTAACACAGGCACAGAGATAAAGAGACATATCCAAACCTCACAAGAGATAGTGGCAGACACATTTATTTCTTGTAACTGATTTCTTCCTGATCTGCCCACCTGACCATCAAATATTTTATTCTGTCACTTTTATACTTGGCAGATGGAAAATTTAGGCCATTATGAAATCCCCACTAGATAAATCAGCAACCTGATTAACAGACTATTTCACATTGAACTAGAAGTTTTAGAATACTGACCTGATGCTTGCTTCACGTTTGTATGCATACCCTTGGAACATCACTTATATTTAGATGTAAATACTTATCAGCTCCTTCAATGTTCTTTTTGTTTTTTGACTAATTTTATATGAGCCATGTTAATTGCAGGTTCCTGAAGTACAACAACAATTCAGGTTATGTTTGTTGTGTTGTTAAGCAACTATGATTGAATTTTCATTTTGGAGTGAGACTTAAGTAAACTTTTGAAATTGATGAGGAGGTCTATGTTTTTATTTATTTCTGAAAAAAAACTTGAAGTATACAACATGGGCATATATACTTAGGCATTTTCTTTCAACATTAATAAAGGTAAGCATTTCCTTTGTGCCAGGCATTATTAAAAGTCTACACTAGGTTAGTCATAGTTCCTCCCCCTCACATAGATTCTAATCTGGTGGAGGGCACAACACTGAGGATTAAAGAGACTATGAGACATTCTATTTTATCAACTCTTTCTTTCCTTCACCATTAGGTGTTCTGGTGTTTAAGTAATATATACTATTTCTTGTAAAAGATACAGATGGCAAATATATCTGAATTTCCTAATAATTTTACTTACAGGCATTATTTTTCAACCACATCTACAAATTAGTGTTTTCCTTTAGATAATTTTAAAATTTGACCTCATATGAATGTATTATAAATTAGTGGTAAATATTGGAGTTGGAAATATCCATCAACTGTCAAGAAACCAAGTGGCATGTTCAAGATTACATGGTTTGTTAGTCATACAGCTGGAATAAGTTTCGGATCTTCTTCACATTTCCAGACCAATGCTTTTTTATTAATTCTGCATTAAGTCCCACCCTTCATCATGTGGCCACTTGTGATTGCATTGCAGACTTTACATAGATCTCTGGGTTTCCAAGTAGCCTATATAGTGAGAGCTACCTAGTGCTCTCTATGTAGCTTTTATTCTCCCCTAAACAATCCATACTCTGTCTTTACTCCATCCTTTTCCCTCCTCATGCACCTGTTTGCATTATTTGCTGCATGGACTTTACAGACATACACCCCCTAAAGTTCCTTCTTTCTGCCGTACTGTTACTCTACAGCCACTATTTCAAGCTTTCATTCTGTGTCATCTACAGAGCCTTTCCTTATTATTTCAGCTCCACCGATCTTTCTCTTCTGATTATCTGTGTATTCTATATTATCTCTCTCAGGTGTGCTAATCTTGCCTTTCCAGGTATATTTCAAATATCTCTGCATCCAGAAATGTAGTCTTGATGATCTTTGTCTCCTCCTGAACAGCTCAAACATTTAATAAATGCTTGAAGTGCAGTGTTGCATTGATTCCATGTCTTACCCATGATTTTCGGATACAGAAATATCTAACAATCACTTAAGATCGCTTTTGCTTCCTTAACATTAATGTAAGAGAATAATATCACATAAGACTTCTTTTTATGGTTAATGTAAATGTTCTTTCTGGAAACACAGCACATATACCCACTCCTAAGTATCAGGAATTGAA
The DNA here is from genome assembly GCA_963574635.1 of Cheracebus regulus. Classification (NCBI taxonomy): domain Eukaryota; kingdom Metazoa; phylum Chordata; class Mammalia; order Primates; family Pitheciidae; genus Cheracebus; species Cheracebus regulus. The sequence continues at coordinate 61,607 of CAUYQU010100270.1, forward strand.
TTTCCACATGTAATTTATTTTACTTACAGCAGTTTGCATTTAATTTGACAACTCTCTCATTACAACTACCAAAAAAAAAAACCTCCTCTGTACAAATGTATTTTCATATTTCCATCTCAGTATAAGCACAGCTGTGAACCAATTACTTCAAAGTTCAGGAGCTGGTTGTTTCTATCCTTAGACTCACTAGAAAATGTTGAACAACATAATCCTGGGGAGAGACTCCCAGGCTTAGTACAAAGAAATTTTTTTTTTCTTACATCTATTTTCTTATTTTGTTTTCACCTCCAGCATAAATGGAATGAAATTTCTTTACTATGATATTTTTTTATTTGGTTGATTGTTATCATAGGCAACTGTTTTGCATCCTAATTAAATATATTATGCAGTTATATTTAGTTATTGATAGCAACTAGGCAAAAGGACATACACTATGAGGCATATAGATCAGTCTGGTTATCTGAGGAATGAATATTTTTTCAAGCTATCTGCATTGTGAGTGTATATATGTCAATATAAAAATATGCATGATCCACGTGCTCTTTCTGAAAATGATTATTTTGTGACTCCCTCCACCTACTAAATTGGCTTTCATCATCTAAGAAGAAAGCAAGCAAATAAATGACTGATACATATATGTATTTGAGATACCCACATTCTTACAATTTGATGTTTTTAGCATGAAATCATTTCCTGTGTATTGCTCTCTGTCACATTCTTTAGTGAACCTCCTAACCTCTACATGTGAACAGAGTTGCTGTTCGTGTAGACTTGGTAGAGAGGAAACAAATATGTAATTAGCATAGTCTTTTATTCCCCCCACTAATAGAGAAAAAGAAAGGGGTGGGATATTCTTTAAGCAACAACTCTACATCATATTAATTTTCCCTGAACTTCCCCTCCACTTTCCCCAGAAGTTGCTTGGGATGTTGGGCATATCAACATGAACTAATTATATGCATGTCTAAGGTGATGAATGATCTCCCAAACCCCAGCATAGCCCCAGTTGTGCATGCCCTTCTTCTGCTATGTCACTACACTTACTTATTTGAGATGATTTGATTCAGTGATTGACAGTAAGTGTGAAAGACGTGGGAGGCAGGAAACAAGAGACTTCTATTCTGTAAATGTTACATACATGTGCTAGACAGCCATAGTTATTGGTACAGTTTGAGAATCAGCAAGACTATATTCTCCGGTTTCTGATTTGCAAAACACAACCCTTTTATAGGGCAGAGATCATCCATAATGATCTATCTACTCTCCTGAGAGATGTTATATTCCCTGTTCCTGATAATACTTCCTTTTAAGGGAAATTTTTATTCTGACAAAACATGTGCTCTGCTCTTCCAGTTTCAACTGATAGGATTAGATGGGCATCTAATCCAATGTCACTTTATGCATAGTCCTGCCAGTGATCTACACAACATACGAATTATCCAGAAAAATAATGAGCCAGGCAATCTTATTACTATTTAGGAAATTTTAAATTAGGAAAATTTAAAAACTCAGTAAATTGGAGACAGGGGTAGAAAAAGACCAGATACATCAGGATTTTCATAGATGTAAAGCCTGACAGATAGTAGCAAGCTTAAACCATGTGCAAGCTAAAGTTATAAAGGAGGGAAAACTAAGTGAAGCTGGTTTTGCAGAGAAGAAAGCAGAGCACATGTGGAGCATTATCATGTGGCAATCAGAGACATGAATAGAATAGCTGGTCCTTGGAGCTGGCTCATACATGACTGTATTTCACCCTAACTCCAGGTCTTCATGTTTGCTTAGACTGTTATCTGAGCAAGTCTGGCCAGGATTTTTTTTTCCATGCAACCAAATGACCAAACATATTCTGTTTGTTATCATTTGTTTAGCACCTCATACAGGAAAAGCTTTCTGTTATTTGCTACAAAGACATCACTTTTTTTTAAAAAAAAAAAAAAAGCTCCTCTTTTCCCCAAAAATGCTCCTGTATGACATTTTTAATGAATCAATATTACTAGAAATATCCCATGTCTCTTTCTTCCTAGGAAAAAAAATGAATTAGTACTTTTCAATATTTATATTATAGATAATTTTACTTATTCCCCTAAGCAAAAATTTAATGACTTTTTCCTCTCCACAAATCAATATTATATATGAGTTTGTTCCATTTAAGGGTATTGATTATCCTAGGACAAAATTAATTCTTTGTCAAAATTTAATAAAAATGAATCAATGTGTGTTGTTAATAGCCTCATCATACATTTATATAATTAAAGATTAAAGATGTACTGACCATATTTTTAATAATATCGTATTTACTATTTGACTATTAGTTTCACATTGAATACAAGTTTCTTTCTTAATATGGCCATACATTAAAATTGCTTGATGGGAAAGTCATAATTTCAATTACATGTATAGAATATAAATTCCACAGGTTACTGATTTAATTGAAGATAACCTTTTTTGAAAAAGTCAGCAGGAGGAGAGAATATGTATACACACACACACACACACACACATATACATATATATTTTCTTATACAGCTGCCATCAAAGGTTCTTAGAAATTTAACTTTTTTAAAGGAAAGTTATTTGAGAACAGAAGTTAGACATTAAGCAAATGGTGTGGGAGAAGACAATAAAAATTGCTCTATGTAAGGAATGAACATGTGTTTTGAGTGTCAGGCAATCAATGAAGAGAGGAAGAAAAGGAAGAAAAGCAGGGGTCATAGCATGGCAGGGACTAGAATCTGAGGCGAAAGATAGCCAATGAGTAACTGCGAATCGCACCATGGTTGCAGAGCATTAGTGACATGGATACCTGACATTCAACTGTGGGTTGTTTGTGTTTCTCTATGTTAACCCAATCTGCCATCCTAAATTTTTGGTCAAGTCTGCTTAGTCTACAAATACTCTTTGTGAGAACTGGTGGGGAATTCAAGGAAAAGCCGCCTTGTCTTACCCATGACAGGGATTAGCAGCTTAAGTGACTGGGAAGGTAGGGCCCTAGGAATTTCTCAGTTAGGGAATTGGCTTATTTAGAACATGAACGATTGTGTTCAAAAATTGTATTTAAATCTCAGTGGCTAATGGAACCTTACCAAAAACCCATTTGTATTAATGCAACTTTAGCTTTCAATATGAAGTAGTATCTGTAGATGAAACTAATGGCTATGAAGAACCAAACCTCCAAATCATAAGGGGAAATTGGATGTTCATCTAGTTTGTTATATAACAATTATGTAATCTGTGTCATTCTTCCATCTTGCTACCTCCCTCCTTGGGAGATTCTCTAACAGAAGATAGAAGGGTTTTTAATAAAGCAGGCTATGGGGTTAGGCTGAGAGGAACTATTTAATTATTCTACTTCTTGGCTTGTGTATATCCAGACAGAGAATAGCAGTAATTGTAATTGTATTAAACCTATTTTTATTAAAAAACAATTTCATCATTCAAAATGTTTCTTAAGGACAAAATCTAGTATCTACTGTTATCTCACAGTAAAGGGCCTGGAATATGTGTTCTTTAAGCATTAATAAAGTTGAAGAAAACCCAACTCTTATGAAAATATGAAATGGGGTCATATAGACTATAATCAATGAATAAATATTTTTCTCTTGAGAAAATATTTGTCTTTTTTTTTTTTTGAGATGGAGTCTCACTCTGTTCCCCTAGGTGGAGTGCAGTGGCATGATCTTGGCTCACTGCAACCTTCTGCCCCCCAGGTTCAAGCAATTCTCCTGCCTCAGCCTCCTGAGTAGCTGGGATTACAGGCGTGTGCCACCATGCCTGGCTAATTTTTATATTTTTAGTAGAGATAGGGGTTTCACCATGTTGGTAAGACTGGTTTCAAACTCCTGATCTCATGATCTGCCCGCCTCAGACTTCTAAAATACTGAGATTACAGGCGTGAGCCACTGCGCCTGGTGCCCTTTTTTTTTTTTTTTTGACATGAACTTACAAACAAAAAAAGTAAGTAGCCAGCCATATTATCCTGCTTCTGTGATGTCAAACTGGGATTACTCTTGCTGTTCTTACCAAGTTTTGTTGAGATATGTTACTATACAATTGGGGGAGGTTTGGGAAAGATGATAGCTGAATATTCCCAGAGTCACTGTTCATTATTTTCTAAGAGATGTTCTCAAAGAACAAAAAGAGAAAGAAAAAAAAAGTGTCCTCATATTGTCAACTTTTACCCAATCTTCAAGTCTTACTCCTCATCCTTTAACCAAAGGGATCAAAAAAGGCCAGGTGTGGTGGCTCACTCCTGTAATCCCCGCACTTTGAGAGGCCAAGATAGGTGGATCACTTGAGGTCAGGAGTTCAAGACCAGCCTGGCCAGCATGGTGAAACCCCATCTCCACTAAGAAAAAAAAAAAAAACAGACCTGGTGGCAGGCACCTGCAATCTCCAGCTACTGGGGAGACTGAGACACAAGAATCTCTTGAACCCAGGAAGCAGAGGCTGCAGTGAGCCAAGATCATGCCGTGTACTCTAGCCTGGGCGACAGAGCAAGACTCCATCTCAAAACAAAGAAAAAAAAGGAAAAGAAAAAACAATGTAATCAAAAAGAAAATTTGACCAAGTTTTACTTATAATTTCTGTGATATTTCAATATAAACACATATGCTAAATTGACAGATTTAAAGTTACCAGCCACGCTGAAGCATCTGAACACAAATCAGAAATTGAGTTTAAAGAAATATAAGATGGAATGGAAATCTTTTCTTTTCACATTAAAATTGACTAAGCTGGCTTCACCTTAAAGGTCCTGATTCAAAACAACAATCACAAAGGATATCTAGAGTGGATCATGGCAGTGACATACTACATGTAAGAATGAATGTGGTATGTGTGAACCTACATCCTACCTTTTGGCAGCATTTCTTTTTCCCTAAAACTTTACCATTCTCCCTGTTTACTATTAGTTCCAATAAATCGAATATAAAATGTAAGTTTTAAAACTCAACGTTTTTGCTTTTTTATTTTTGATTGGTCATGTTGGGTTTACACCTACTGAATCTAAATTCACAGACATTAGAGTAATATTAAATGGAATAATCAATAGCACTCTTTCAACTCAGTATAAACAACAAACACTATATACATCAAACTTGTCCAGCCCTCCGCCCGTGGGCCATATGGGCCCAGGACCGCTTTGAATGCGGCTCAAAACAATTTTGTAAACGTCTTAAAACATAATAAATTTTTATTTTTTTAGCTCTTCAGCTATCCTTAGTGTATTTTATGTGTGACCCAAGACAATTCTTCTTCCAATGTGACCCAGGGAAGCCATAAGATTAGACACACATGATGTACATGCTAGCACATGTTTTATGCTGAAGATGGACTTAATTGAAACACAATACAGTGTATTATCCAGTGAAAAAATAGCGGTGACCTTGAGCCCTATAAAAATTATGCATAGAATTATAAAAATATGGGAAATTGTTATTATTATTTTCGACAATTCTCATTTTCTGCCTTGTCCTAGAATAAACCTCTTACAGTAGAAACAATTTTTAAGTGAATAGGAGACATTATTACTGTATATCATGGATATGGCTATTTAAAAGTGCTTCTTTTTATACTATGGGCTTTGCTACATATATTTTCATGTGTTCCTTCCAAATTTCTCTGAAAACATTTGTAGATTTATCATTTAGTGTCTTGGGTTGTGCCACAAATGTAAATTTTTTAAGAAAAAAATGGAAAAAATTACTGGAACAAAAGTCATATAACTGTTTCCATTTCTGTTGCTTTAGACACTATGGCAAGCATATTTAATACTTTGTTTATCAAGAAAAATAGACTAGAACAGGGCATATTCAGAAAGAAGTAGCAGAATTGAAGGAATCTGTTAGAGACAGATTTAATTTACATTCTTGTTGTTTACATATGCGACTTCTTTTTTAATCTTTTTGCTTCTACTCAACATAAATGAGTCTGTGACTAGTGTTTAATAATTTACCAAGAATTTCTGTAGATGGAGCATTTTCTGCTGGGGAATCTATATAAGATTGTTCTTGCTAAACTACAGAACAGCTGCATGCTTTAAAATCAATTGACCTCTTTAGTAAACAGGTTGAGTTCCTTCTACTTTGTCCCTTTAGCTTTGTGGCTTATTCTCATAGCCATACACTGCCCCCAACCTAATAGTGACTAAGCAACTGCTACTTGGTGACAGGCTTTGATGCATAGGTAATTAGCTTCTGGGACAAGAGAAGTGGTCTGCTCATGGCTATTAACTTCTCTACACCAGAAGGCTTGGATAGCTTTAAAAATTTTTGTAAGATGAAATTGTTTTTCCGAGTAAGTCATTATGAAAAAATACTTTTGTTTTTTTTTTTTTCCATCTACCTTGTGGGATGCCTGCATATTTCTGTTTGAGATTCTTCTACTTTCAATTCCTGACATTTATTTTCTAATTTACTTCATTTTTTGATTCATTTGTCTTTATCTTACTCTCTCACTTAAAAATACCTTTAGGTGGGGCGCAGTGGCTCATGCCTGTAATCCTAGCACTTTGGAAGGCTCAGGTGGGCAAATCACCAGAGGTGAGGAGTTCGAAACCAGCCTGGCCAACATGGTGAAACCCCGTCTCTACTAAAAATACAAAAAAATTAGCCAGGTGTGTTGGCAGGCGCTTGTCATTCCAGCTACTCAGGAGGCTGAGGCAGGAGAATCACTCGAACCCAGGAGGCGGAGGTTGCAGCGAGCCGAGATCATGCCACTGCACTCCAGCCTGGGTGACAAAGCAAGACTCTGTTGCAAAAAACAAACAAACAAACAAAAAAGAAACACCCTTTAATGCTTTCATTTAAACTTTGCTTTTATAGTAGTATATATTCTTTTCATTTTTCTTCTTTATTTTCAGAAGATTAGGGGTTCAATTATTTGTTTTCTAATTTTAACACTTCCCCCTCACTTACTAATTTGCCATTGCAGAAGAATCAGCCAATGTCTATAAATCTCTGTTTTCTAATTGATAAAATGAGCATAAAGGTAGAGTTATATGCACACCAACTTTTATTTCAAAGATTTCATAATTCTTTGTTAATTGTTTCATTCATTTCCTTCTTGAAAAAATTTCTCTCAATTTATAGGTAATTTCAGAATTATAGAAACTTGCTTATTCTTTATTTTCAACTTGAATTATTATTTCCTCCTATTGTCATCAAAGAGATACTTCGAGTGAAAGATCACGGTATCCAACGCTAAAAGATACAGCTTGCTGGATGGGCTCCTCTCTTTCCCTTCATTAAGTCATACTTTCTCTGTGCCTCATTTTCCTCAGCTCTCATAGTTATATCAGAGTTACTGTGGAGTTCACTTAAGAGAATATATATGGAACTGCCTAAAAGAAATCAGATGTCCTCATGGTCACTATTATGAGAAGTAGTAAAGAAGCAATTTGGCTGAGATAAGATGATATGATGGTTCTTGAAATGGTATCAGATAGTCCTTCAATACTGGTTTAAAATGTTAGAACAATTCTTAGAAAGTAGACTATTAAAAATGGAAGCACCAAATTTGGAGTTAGATGAACTGGTCCACTTCAAATTCTATTGATTAGCATTGGGCATATTACTTAACTTCTCTAAGCCTCCATTGTCCCAGCCTTAAGATTAGGATAGTTGTACTTCTCCCTAACTCTCATGGTTGATTCAAGAATGAAGTTAGATGATAAGTAAAAAAGATTTGATTAAACTGACTCAGTGGACTTTGTAAGCATTATTATTGATTTAACAAATCTTGTGAAGTCTTGTCTTCCTCTTTTTAAAAATAAAACAAATGATTTTTCTCACCCTGATAATATGAAAAGTAATGATTTGGATGGCATATTTACAAAAATCTTTTTCAAATCTTTCTCTATAATACAACAGCAACTTCACAAATTCATCATCTGATACATTCCGGCTATAGTAAACTGCCCAAGAAGTTTCAAAATACCCTAATATTGCAAAAGAGTTATAAACAGTAACTAAAAATTTGAATGATTCTTTTAGACCAGTACTAGTAATTTATTTTCTTGGAAGATTTATATATTATTTTTTTAAACCTAATAGAATAGAATTTTTTAAAAATCTTTGACTCAAGCAAATGTGCATACAGAAATACTGTAGAATATGTCAAGGTGCAAATCTTGGTTTTAGCTAGGTCTCCACACTTTCTAAATGACTCACTCTTACTTGCCAGCATGTCAGTACCTGTTCAAATTTTCACCTCAACAAAGTTACAAATTACTAAATGTCATGGTCCCTTGAAATCTCCACAAAACAGTTGAAACCACAAGTGCTAAACTCCCTCACACCAAGGATCTAGAGTGTTCCTTTAATGTTGCACTGATTTACTCATTTAATAAAACAGATCAGGGATCCAAGTCACATGGCTGAGATTCTGACATGCACGTGTGTTCCTCCTAGACCTTTGCTGCTGTATAAATTACTGTATGTGTAAGATAATACCAAAATGGTCTGTTAAATAAGCCCAGGTATTTGAGAAGTATCATGGTATAGTGACATATTTAAGGTGTACTCTGAAATCAGATTCCACATTTTGCCACTAGCTATGTGACTTGGAAATACATTATTTAAATTCTCTGGACTTTAGCATTATTTTTTGTACAATAATGAATATACTCTTCTCACAGGAAAATTGTGAGTTAAGTTCAGCAATATGCATAATACATGTATATAATCCCTGATCTAGAGTAAATGCCCAATAACAAGTAGCTTTTATCATTTCAAAGTTTAGTAGGATATGAAGACAATTGATCTTACTGTTGAAAGTCATAGGACTCTGCTGGTGTGAAATGTTTAAAATCATCTTTAAGCTACAGTACTTTCAGATCATGTTGTTGACTGAACTCAAAAGCATGTCCATTTTCCAGGTCATGAGTTTGCCTGTACATTTAGAGCCTTGGGTAATTAGAATAACTGCTTAACTATTCAGGCCTTGAGAATTCAGAACTTCTAGTGATTTGCTAATTATTTATGGCAAATATTTTTAACACTGTAGTACTTATCAGAGTGCCTTGCCAATAAATATTAGATGACAGATTAATGCATATTTTAATGAGGGCAATAAAGTGCCGCAATCAAAATTGAGTTAATTAGCTCTATTACCATAAAGTTAGTAAAATAGATGGCATATATGTAGCACTTGCTGCGTGCTGAGCACCTTACATGAATTATCTAATTTAATCATCTCAACAACAATGTGACATAGACCCTACTACTATCCCCACTCTACAAATGTAGAAATCAAGAAAGAGAAAATAAATAACTTTGCTAATGTCACATAGCTACTAAATACTTGAAAACTAGATGTAAATTAAAATGATCAATCTCTGAAGCTAAATATTTTAACTACTATATTTTCTTAGAATGTTTTTATAGAAAAGTCAGATACACATACATGGCATTTGAACAAAAACAGAGTCTTCTTTTAATGAATTCTGAGCTTTGGAGATAACTTTTAAATGTCTTTAGGGCCCAAATAGTACATGTGCCACATATATCAGAATCATGAGAAAAATCAAAACAGATTTTGAATTTTTTTATTTCATACATAGATTTTACAAGAAGATATTTAATGCAGTGATATCAATTTGTAACTCAGTGTTGAACTCAGAAATTATCATTTAATCCTTTTCACTGATGCTGTAATCACTGGCTTCCATTTCTTGAACATTCACTGACCCATGTTGTTTATTAACGGGTATTGAAAGCAAGCAAGCAGGGTCTGTTCATTTTCTTGGTTTTGAAGAAGCCTATTTAGGTAATTTAGAGGACAGATTCTTATCTGGAACATTTCTGGCTTTTGGACAAAATGCAAATTCTCAATCAAATTAAAATATGAGTAGTTGAAGAGAAATTGGAGCCCCCCTCGCTTACTTCTCCAAAATCTGCCTCATACAGAGGTAACATAAAAGTAGAAAGCTTAGAAGCCAAATGATGTGTTATCCCATGGAAATGTTTCCTTGATTGAACTACAAAGATTAATATTAAACTAAGAGGAGTTTAGGCTTGTATGCTTTCACTGTCGTATGACTCACTGGCCACTAGAAAGGTCTACTCAATCGATGCAGTGTAAGAAGATCAGGAGGATAGTACATGAAGGATGGTAAGGGTGGTTTTCCTCAGAGAGTCAGTATAAAGGACTGGCGTGTACTAGAGATGTAAGTGAAGTGTAAACAGAAACCAGGAGGAGTCACCAACCATTAGTAACAATATTTGCTTTTCTCTCCTGTTCTCTTCCATAATTTATTTTAATAATTACATGGGTAATATGTATCTAAAATGAGGATTTTCAGGAATAGGTTTAACTTTTTGTATGTAAGTTTCATCTCCAGTAAATAGGGTTCCCACTAAACGTAGCTTTCAAATAAGCACCAAATACCCAATCTCACCACCTTCTTCTCCATGTTGTCTATAAGTGACTATATGTGAGGGGAAAAAAGTAGGTCTTCCAAAATATCCTTTTTATTAAAACTTGGGGAAAAAAAGAACAAAAGGAAGGAATAAAATATGGCACCTCTAAATCTAGAATAAATAAAACATTTTTAACATTACAAAAAGAACCTCTTATATACCTAAGTTTGTGTTGATTTTTATTCTGTTTCAAATAAAACATTATTATTCAGTTAAAACAAACATGAGGTACTTTTTCAAAAGTTTTCAAACATTAGTGATGAAATTCTTAGCTAATATATTTTTAGGTAGTTTGTTTTTTGGAAACTGATATAATTGAGGTGAAAATGCCACTACTATTTCACTTTACTTTTGTTTAGAAAGGACTTTATGTAACCACGTAGTTACTTAATTCAAATTTTATGGGAATAAAATTTGTTATAAGACTGGTTAAATTAAATGTAAACTATTCAAAAATGCTTAAATCAAACCAGCTGGTTGTTATGAGGTTCTTTGCTTTTTCTTGTTTTAATTATCACTATTTCTAGAAAATTTTAAAGAAACTTTTGATGACTATAGGCTAAAGTGCCTTCTTTTCGGAATTTTTGAGTACTTAACTCAGACTTCTGAACTGCCTAAGAGCTACCTCTAAAAAGAGGTGTTTAGACTCTACTATACCCTTGTAAAGTATGAAGAGTAGAAGTCATATGGGGAAATGAGCCTATGGGTTTTAATTTAACTCTTTGGTAGAATTTACCAAGCCGATTGTATAACATTTAAATTACCAGAATTTCTGCTAGTCTGAAACTAACAAATGCTGTGTCATTTTGGCACAAAATGTTCTCCACATCTGTGTGTTTCCATCTTTTATTTTTATCTTTGGCCAGCTAAAGATTGTTTGAGTTTATTTTTCTTATTACGTAACAAGGAGAACAGCAGTGTTAAAATAGCAGTCATAGCAGATTAACATTCAATCCCTCACTTGATTTATGGAGAAACCAGGCTGAAATCGCAGGCACTCCCAAACATTGGAGTTTAGCAAGTAATACAAGCAAAGCAAAAGCACAATTGCAATCTATGTATATTAAAGAAAGGAAGAAAGGCAGCATTCATTCATTTTGTTTTCAAGGGTGAGTCATTCACCCAGTGCCACTGCTGAAGTGAAACATTTTTTTTGATTTGCAGATTAAGAATCTATTTAAAAAATGATAAATCAATCCTTTTCGTCAAGCCTACTGCAGCCTGTTCAAGAACTTGAAAGCAATCACTGCTGTTTGAGGAAAGCTTACTTAACTTGTGTTCCTTATAATGATAGAGGAAACTATAGTTCATAATGAAGGCACTGTATATTGCACATCTTGATGAAAAGTCAGAAGATTGAGCTGGCATAAATCAACGCATGAATCCAGAAGCCTGCAGGTGGGATGAAGAGCAGAGAGTTTATCCACTTTGACTATTATTGCATTTGAAAGTCAACAAGCTCACCTCCACTGTGAACTTCAGTACACATATAACTGTGGTCCACAATACTATGATAAAGTAGATGAGATTAAAAGTAGACAACTGGACACTGTCACGATACTGTCTGTATTGTATTAAAATAAATAGGCTATAATGAGAAATCAAGATACTTTTATCAAATCTTGAAATTTGAGTCTGTGTTTATAAAGGGAAAAGTAGTTATACTTTAAAATCGTTAAAATTGTTTGCAAAAAAATAAAATCAAAATCTAGTGTTTTCCAAGATCGATCTAAAGTATTTGGATGCTAGTAGTATTACATTTTGTAATACTTTGGTCTCTGTGTACAAACTGGAGCTTGGAGGTGAAAAGAGACAAAGTACCATTACTTCAAACTTTAATCATTTCTTGGAATTTTAGAATCTCACTTTATAGTGTGCTTTATTTGACTTTAAAAAATATCATAGTCAATTCAGATGTTACAAAGAAGTTCACTACTTTTCTGATGCTAGCACATAAGCACGTGACTTCATATTTGTGTATAATTAGGCAAACTTGTTTTTAATAAGTACTGAGGGAAAATACCTTTTAAAATTTTTTTTCTTCCTGAAAGATTATTATTATGAAAATGTACATAATCTATCAGGAAGAAAAATAATTATTAAGGTCATGAATTTTGATCAGGTTCGTGGTATACCTGAGGTGATCCATGGTTTTGTGCTTCAGATAAATAAGTTTTCACTTTGCTGCATAGAAATTGAGGAAATATTAAAGGACTTAGGAATGTGAAATAACATAATCAAAATTGCAAATATTTTTCCAAATATAACATTGGCATCAATGTGGAATATAAACTGTAGAGAGTCAAGCCTGCAAGTAGGAAGACCAGATAGAAGACTAATCAGTGCAGACCAAAGAATTAATAGCGATGAGTTAAAAATCACAAGCAGATGTGATGTTTAGTGATGTTTAGGTTGTAGGGTAGACAGAACTTCATCCCTAATTGTAGAGAGGAGTTAAAAGAAAGAAACACATATTACGTCTTTGTTGAAAGCCTAAGGCACTTGCATTCACCAACATAGAAAATTGAGAAGGAAAAGCAGAGTTTTAAGGAAGGATAATAAGTTATGTTTTAAAAATATTGAGTTTGACATGCTTGAGAAGCTTCCAAGAGAGAAAAGATTTTTAGCAGGTGGTTGAATGAATGGGATTTTAGCTTAAGCTAGTGGACTGGAAGCTATTAGTAAATAGTAATAGGTTGAAGCATGAGCATGAATAATGTCATTCTTGGAAAGCTGATAGTGTGAGCAGAGGACAGAACCTGAAACATAACCAATTTTGAAGGAGTAAGTGAATGAGAAATCTTATGTATTTCGACAGAAATGAACCAGAGAGAAGGGCCATGTCAACATTGTAGAGAAAGAAATAAGGGCAGATTCCTATATAAGTGACTTTGTAGCTTTAAAGACAGAGAGTTTGTTCTTGATGACCTCAATATTCTCAGTAAAGTAAGAGACAAGCGTATTTGCAAAATCACAGATAATTCACTGAAGACTCATAAAACTATTATTGTGTGGTTCCTGGGGAAATTATTTACCATTCAATGACTATATTTTGGTAAATGCACCTGATTGTTTGTGTTATTTTAGTATTTCGTGTATTGTTATTTTATGTAGATACCAGGAATGCTGGGGGTCATTCCATGCATCTAACTTTGCTCACTTAATTCCATGCTACAATTATTGGAAGAAAAGTGGCATAGTTGATATGGTTATTTTGCTCTTAACCTACTCTTCCCCTACAAAAGTCCGCTAGAAGATTTAGGGCAGGGTAAAAACCGGTCTCATGTGTACATGTCACAAAAAGTTATTTGGTTAATAATATCCAACATTCTTTATTTCGGTCAAGAAATGACTTATCTATAGATTATCCTAGTAAAAGTCTAGTTTTTAACTTGAGGGTAAGTTTGTTTCAGGAGCTCTACATATATTATAAATGATTTTTCTAACGCAGAGTTTTAAAGCTTTCTAACCTGAAAATTATATCTGCAATTCAATCAGTTCATATTTAGGAAACTGTTTTCTTGTCAGATGTTATATTTCTCTGGGGTAGAAACAGTGAGTATGAGAGAGAGGTCAGGGGAAAGAGATAAAGAGAGGAAGAAGGAGAGATGAGGGTGGGGAATCATGCTTTATTTGTGTAGCAATCTCATGCACTGAAAATTTCATAGAATAAGGTATTGCATAGTGCTATAAAATGACAGATGGAGGGTATTTCAAGCAAGGACATCCTAATTGACTTGATTGTCAATGTGTAAAGTTTTCTTTAGGAGTCTATGGACAGGAGCATGCACTAAACATAAAGCTTTATGATATAAATAGCATACAGGTATACCTTATTTTATGTGGACATTCAAAAGATTCACATGGGCATGAATATTTCAATTAATTAAAAATGTATTGAGGAAATTCACAAGAAAAGCTTTCTGTAGCTGAAGTTCTTTGTGTAACTTTGTAGCAGCCCACATGTAGCAAAAAAAGTTGTCTGCTACTATAATACAGAAAATTATGTGAAGGAACAAGAAGAACATAAGGATTTAACCCCAGATTCAACTTGTTTCTAGTTACAGAGGTTTTTTTTCTTCCTTTGCTTTTTAGACAGTTATGTACTGGCAAGGAATATTATTCAGTAGTAAATGTGTTTATGAATACAGTAAGGTGAAAGTGAGTATATAAAGCATGATCCATAAGTCAATAATCAGTATATTTGGGGAATGAAAAATCCAATGGCCAATGGCCCCCCAAAAAAGTGAATTTCACAAGATTAAGTTTTCACTTAGCCATATTTCAAAACTATATTTGGAATTACTGTGCAGTATATAGAAAAATACAGACTTTAGAATTGGATGAGTGAGCTCCTAAAATTCCATTTCTACAATTTTTAAAAATCTGCTGATCCTAGATAAGTGTTTGACTTTCTGGGATATAGTAATATCTACTTGGTAGCAATATTGTCAAAAATATTATTTAAAAAATAAGTTATATGAACATACATACACACAATTACAGTGATATGGTAGATTCAATAAGTTGTAGCTTTCCATTTAATTTCGCTGTATATCAAATACAAGAAAATACTGCAGATAAGGATATAAAAATTTGGGGAGTCATATGTTACAACACAGCAAGCTTGGTGAAATTCAGCTTTATCTTTTGCTGTTGAAGAAGAGTTACAAAGAAGAAGAGCGGGGAAAGATCACGTTCATTGTAAAATAATGTGGTATAAGATCAATGAAAACACTAAAAGTCAACTTTAGTTGGCCTTAGTTAAAATGTTGATGCAAAATCTAGGTGAGTTGTATTATAAATATTTAGTGATGAGATTGTATAAGAAGCTGGAATGAGCAAAAAGGAAAGATCAGGAAGCTGAGATTGACAAAGTAAATTACTGTAATAAATGTGATGGATATCTGGAGAAGCAAAGAAGAAAATGGACGAGGACAAAAAGGTCCTTTGTGCCTATTGTATTTCATCGGCTGATTTCAAACATATAGAAAAATAAATAGAGTAAAT
This sequence comes from Cheracebus regulus, assembly GCA_963574635.1. NCBI lineage: Eukaryota > Metazoa > Chordata > Mammalia > Primates > Pitheciidae > Cheracebus > Cheracebus regulus. The sequence goes on from CAUYQU010100270.1 coordinate 77,035, forward strand.
GGCTTTAGAGATATTTTAGATTCATTTTGTCAAATTAGAGAATGAAAATAAAAACAATTCATTTTGAGACTGGCTCAGAGTTTATGGACAAATTGTTCACACATTGTAACTCAATCCCATTGCATTTATATTCTTTCGCTTTAATTGGACAGGCATTTATTACATTTCTATTATAAGCAAAACACTATACTAGGCACTGGAGATGTGAGGGAAAAACAGGAAGCCTTTTACATTGCTCACATGTTAAGCTGCTGCTCTATATTCATTTGATAACATTTTGTCAAGCTGGGCCATGTGCCATGAAATCATAAACTACCAAAAACTGCAACAACAACAGAAAAATCACCTGCATTCTTTGATGGGGCATTTGCTATTAATTTATATTCATTTAAATTCCACCCATGTGTTTGACACCACAAAACTGAATTTTTTATATACTACCTCATTACATGAATGATGTAAGAACAGAACTTGTTTCTTCAACTCATTCAGTATTCTAATGAACTCAGAATACAAATTTTGTTCCATTAAAAATAATGGAATCTCACTATCCTACAGCCATTTAAATGCTTTAGAATAGAGCAGTCCTCTTTTTATTCCAGGAGGCGTATACAATAAATCTCATTATGAAAATTACCATATTCAGGCTATCTTAATAATGCACATGCCAATATCTCCACCACCTTCAAACAAACAAATAATGGTGAAAATTATGCTAGTACTGACAATAGCCAGGAAATGTTATTGAGAAATAAACTATTTTCCTCTTATTTGTTAGGATAAAACAGCTTTCTTGCTCATTTAACTAGCTAAATGACAACTAAATTTTGAACATTAAAATATACTGAGCACATGGAAAAAATCCATAGACAAAGGCATCTTGTTTCCACATGTGCATGCTTGTGTGCCTGCATACGTAAAGAAATCACATAAAACCAAATTTTAATAAATTTATATGAGGATTAAAGAGATCTAGAAATCTTCCTAAAGTGTTGTAAGCACCATTCCAACTGATTAACTTGCTGAAGAACCATTGTTATTCTTCGCCTGTGGACTGAGGCATTGGTTTGGATAGATTTTTATCAGAAATCCTTTCAGAGATAAGTAATCTAAACACTTTCTCTGCCTGCCCTGCCAACAGCAAAGCATTCTTCCTGATTACTATACCTAATAGGCACCCACCCCTGCACCTCTTAAGAGAGATGGACTGCATTGTGCATTGAGCAGCTAGGTTTGGGCTTCTCGCTAACACTGGTAGAAGCAGAAACAAACAGAGGCTAGATTCTGTCATTAGATGATTCCTGCAAGGATCTCTCAACCGTTTGCTGGGTGAACTCTGAGGTCAAATTTCCTGTTCTATATCTGCTACCTATTTACACTAATTCTTTATTTCCAGGTGAACTCAAGACAATAGAGAATTACTTATTTTTTAGATACAGTTGTACCACAGCCTAAGAAAGTTTTCTTCTGAATTTGCTCTCCTCTAACTCTTAACTGCTCTAACAGAGAGATCATCTATACACATTTCAACACATATCTATTAAATAATCTTATTGCTCTCCTTTCAAATACAGTTAAGTCCTCATTTAACATCATCAGTAACTTATTGGAAACTGCAACTTATGACACATAACAAAACCAGGTTTACCATAGGCTAGTTGAGATTGAATTAGGTTCCTATGCTATGTTTTTGGGTGTGAAAAACATCACCGAACTTCAAAATAAAGACCCAAAACACTTCAAATATTAAACATTGAAATAAATGTGAGCTACATATACATTTAAGAAAGATTAATAAAAATAAGTAAGATAATTATTTACCTAATTTTGGGTGAATTCATGAGTAATAGTAGTCATGATGGTGGTGGATTAAATGAAGGAATACGTTTATAAAGCAAAACTTGTAAGGGTGTCCTGCTTCTACCATGTAGTTAAAAAATAATAACAAGTATGGCAGGCTTGCTGAGTGCTTTTGTGCTGCATCGTATATTGTGATGCATTTGTAAGATTGTCAGATACTTTATGAATTATTTATTTGACAATGATTTGTATTCATTCATTCATTCACTTTCCAACATGCTTATTCCAGTTCAGGTAGAGGTTTGCCAGAACCTATCTTGGCAGCTCAGGGCACCACACAGGAACCCATCTGAGACAGAATGACATCCCATCACAGGGCGTACTCACAACCACATTCACTCACCGTGACTATTTAGACACGCCGATTCACCTAACATGCACATCTTTGGGATGTGGGAGGAAACCAGAGCATCCAGAGAAAGCACATGCAGACATGGGGAAAACTGAAAACACCATACAGACTGTGGCCCCATGCCAGAAATACATTTTTTTCTCATCTACATTGTAAAGTGATGTTGAAAAATGATGTTATTTGAAGACATGCTGTACAATGTAGAAGTCAGTTTCTATGCTGACTGAGCAACTTTAAAAATCCCGTGTAATCTGGAATTTTCTTGATCTTATGCATTGAATTCTCATGGTTTTAGAATTAGAGAGACTCAAGTTGCAATCCCAGATCCTTCAGTATTCTACTTTAATTATTTAATCTCTCTGAACTTCAGTTCCTGCAATTTTAAAATGGGTAAAACTGATACTTAATATTTCATTTAGCTATTTTAAGGATCAAATGAAATATTTTTATTTGATGAAATCAAGCTTAATGTTTGTGATCTGTGAGGTACTAATTAAATGTGAGGGATTTGAAAATTTTTAATTTGAAAGCACATTCAAGATATTAAATTTACACTTCCTTTGTTGAGAATAAACAGGCCTAGCAAATTAAAATTGCAATGTGTGTTACTACATTTAGCATAATTTATAAGGGGTCTTAAAACCTATTATTGACAGTGGTATAAAAAATGTGCAAGATTAGGAATATTGTTTACTGATTATAATTTAATTAATTGCTTCAAACATTCTATTTTTATCTACCTAGGATACAGTCAATGAACACAATTGCTTGCAAGGTACAGGTCAATTGGTTTCAGTGATTTTTCAAACAGAGGAGGAGAGTTTTGAGTCTATATTCTATTTAAAAAATGATAGAGCTACAAGCCCTAAATTTCTGTAATGATTACATTTTAGATTAAGGAACTATTTGGTTGTCAGAGAGGAGTTTTAATATCATTTTTACCGCTAATTATAGGGTAGGTTTAGAAAATCACATGCAAGAAAGCATCCTTCTAAATTATCCTTAAGCAAAATGATAATAACCTTTGCTTATTTTGTTTGCAACAGAGGTTTTGGGGAGAATTCCGTTAATGTAATTCCGGATTATTTAACTTCTAAAACTTTGAAAATAAAAAGACGTTGGTGCAATAGCCTTGTTTCTGAAGTTTTGGTGGGATGGTTTTGTCCTATTTAATTAACATTTATCAGTGTTTTGTTGTTATTAATATGCTGATAGCTGTACATAATATTCAGACCTCTCCTGAGATTCAATACATCTTTTATTATATGACAACGTAATGTAATGATTTCATGTTTGACATGGGCACCTGCTCAGCCACTTCCTGGTTTTGTAACTTCACACAAATTATGTAATCTTGCTGAACTTTGTTTTTCTTTGGAACTAAGAATGAAAACAGGTAATTCGTTGTGTTGTTTTGAGATAATTTCATGAAAGCAACTAATACAAACAATAAATGCTAGTACTTGCTGGCCTTTGCCTTTTCCTATTTTGCCCTGTGAAAACTTGGACTCAGACAAGGGTTTGAGTTCCAGTACTCATATTAATTTGCTAAGGTTGCTAAATTATTCACGCTCTTAAGAGCACTCACATTCATATTAAACATGGGCCTCCCACCCAGAGTGTGATATGATATGTGAAAATGCTTTACACATAGTAGGCATTCAGTAGTGGCTCATTAAATAGATTTCAAATTAAAGTATTTCTTTCTGCCTTTTCTGTCAAAGACATGATTGTCAAATCAGGTTTGTTGATTTCTTTTAAAGAAATACAACAGAGGATCAGTAACCTTCAGCGCCTTTCACCTGCAGATAGTACAGGCCAGCGAACAGAGAAAGGGTAAGGAGCACGAGGGAGGCCACAAGCAAGGCCGCATGCTGCTAGTTTGCAGATCGGTGACAGGATAGGTGTGGAAATGAGATAAAAGTCTTAGCACTGGCCGGGTACGGTGGTTCACGCCTATAATCCCAGCACTTTGGGAGGCCGAGGCGGGTAGATCACGAGGTCAAGAGATCGAGACCATCTTGGTCAACATGGTGAAACCCCGTCTCTACTAAAAATACAAAATTAGCTGGGCATGGTGGTGCACACCTGTAGTCCCAGCTACTCAGGAGACTGAGGCAGAAGAATTGCTTGAACTCAGGAGGCAGAGGTTGCGGTGAGCCGAGATTGTGCCACTGCACTCCAGCCTGGGTAACAAGAGTGAAATTCCATCTCAAAAAAAAAAAAAAAGTCTCAGCACTGCAAGGTGTGTGTCTGCATCATGCCACCTTGAAATCTACCCCATATGGCACATCCTACTATGGTTCTTCATTAAATCCCCAAATGCTTTCTGTCTTCCTAGTTTCTTCTCCGAGCAGCACTATACAAACACCAGGATATCAAGACCAGTAACAACCTGTGTGACCTTGCTGCCTTGGTATACACGGTCTGGAAAAAATGAGATCTGCAGGGACTCTGCGAAAGTTTCCTTTAAGAATAATGCTTTATTTTCCCATTCAATTTGCAGAATGCTGGGGTAGTTGAGAAAGTTTTCAGATAAGTTTCCAAACCCTATAACATGATTTTAAACTTAATCCTATGTAAGAAAAAAAGAAATCTTCATACCATTGTAAGGAGATAATCCATGATCCATCTTAAGCAGACAGAATCCTATTTAAATTATTCCATATTAAAACTGAGCTGACTTAAGAATAGAAGCCACTATTCTGAGATTGGAGAAAAAAGAGTAAGTTTGGAAATTCTAATTTTAACAAATATGATACTGAAATTTTTACTACCTAAGATGATGTGGCAGTATGGATGAGAGAGTAGATTAACAGAATAACATTGTACCATTTTTTTCAAAGATTCTCTGCAAAAATGTTATAAGATAGCATAGACGAGATGGAGAGCCACAGATTCTACTGTGTAGGGTAGGTTAGTAGTCTTTTAGAGATCCTCTTTGATGTGCTAAGAGAGAGTTTTCTTTAAATCTGTAGCCTCAAAGAAATGTATCCTGGCTGTGTAAGACCGATAAAGTGGAAATATTTGCTCTGAGTACCCCAAAACTATCAACATTAGGATATGCATTTTGTTACAGCACATGAACCTATGAGATAAGGTAAAGTAGATGATTCTAGCAGCTGAATAGTTCTTGCTTCATTGCTAGCACCTAATGTTGGCCTGTGACATTCTCCCGAAAGATTATATTCTTTGTTTGCAGTATTTCCACTAGTTTATTGACTTCTCATCTATACCTTTTAGGAAATTGGGGTATTTGTGTTGAGTTTGGGATTGGGGAGAGCAAAGAATAGTAATAACAATAAAAACATATAGTTCAGGCAGGAACAGGACACCAAATCATTCTAGGGCTACATGTTAGAAAACATGAGCTTTGTGATAAAATACTACCTTTTTTAAAGGAGCAAAGAGTTTCAAATAAATTCCTGTTGTTTTCTTTTGATTTGTACATTGCAGAAAGGCTGAGAAGAAAGATAAATGCCTGAAGTAAATGAAATAAATGATTTAACGTATCACTCATATAATTGCTATTAAATGACATTTAGATATTACCTGATGTTTCTGGACAATGTACTAGTATATAAATCTCACCAACATAGTTTGAAGACCCTGCTTTAAATAACATGTAATATTTGGGGTCTCTTATGCTAGTTAACCAGCATGCTTCACAGTGTTTGAGAATTTTGTAGTTTAAATAAATTCATGTGATAAAAGTTCAACATTAAAATATTTCATCTGTAGAATACATTATGTTTTAAATTTACATCAAAATATCCATTTTAATAACTCTTTCCAAAAATAAATGCCTAATTATATATGTATTTTAATCAGGTGCTGGCAAATAGAAGATAAAGCTGTTCTCAGTCCATTTTTGGATTCTTTCCATTGATAAAGCTAAGACTGTAAATAGCAACCCTAGATAGCAAATACCAGTCTCTATTCCTGATGAGAACAGATGAAGAATCACAAAAAGTGAATCTCAGTACAAAGTTCATCTTATGCTTCTCTTTCCAATGATTTATTCTCAAGAAATGATGCTGAGTCCTATTAGTATTTCGGCCATCCAATGATTATCATAGTATTTATTTAACATGTTAGAGCAATATTCTTGCAATTCTTATATCTGTAATTTGGACCTCCTGTAAGTATACATAAACTTGTTTTCTTTAAAATGTATTTGTAGGATTTGTGTCATGAAATCAGGAATGATCTGAAAATGAATGTGAGTTCTAAGTCATTAGTTGATAATATTACTTGATAACAATCTGAGGCTTAGGTCGGTATTTGCCCAAAATCACACGGCTAGCAAATGGTAGTGCTGGGGTTTGAATGCAGGTTGTCTGATTTCAGAAGCCATGCTCTTAAACATTTAGCTACTATGCATTGGGGATTGCATTAAAAAGAGTCTAACACAAATTAGATCACACATGGTAAGAGTAAAATTTACTTCAAAATACCGCAGTTATACATTCTATTTTTGCTCAATTTGTTCACAGGCTATAAGCTCAAATATTAAGCTGACCAACCGGCTAAAGTAAAACTAGACAGTTCATAAACCCAGTTAGATGACATTTGAATAGAATTTTTCAGAGTAACTTGTCTGTTATTACACAGTGTGGGGAGGGTTATCCTGAGATGAAGGAGAGAACATAGCCAGAGTCACTGTGGGGGGAAACAACATGTGTTGCCAGATTTTCAGCTAGTGGTTCAGTAGAACTAAAACAGAGACAAAGTGCTATGAGGTTTTGGGAAAATGATGCAGGTCAATTAATAAATGATAGATCATAAAATTGTTCTTTGTGTTAAGCTAAGGATTTTGAATTTTATTCTGAAAGTTATGCAGAGCCACTGAAGCATTTTAAGCTCAGCTTAACTTGACCAGATTTGTAATTCAGAATGATCACTTTGGCACCAGTATAGAGAATTGTCTAGGAGAGACCACTAGGGAGACCACTGAGATAATTTAGTCAAGAAATAATGGGATTCTACCTAAAGCAACAGTGGTTAGAATGGAAAAAAAGGCAAAGACACGAGATTAGTGATGTAATGGCTCAGGCGCTGATTGGATGTCAGGGATGATTGATAGCTAAAGAAGACTTGCAGGTTTTTTGTCTTAGCAATTGCATGCTTAAGTTTATGAGTAAAGGGACTGCAGGAAAAGACATAGGAGTGGAAATAAGCTAAAATTTAGGCTTGGATGAGGCTGTAGGATTTTAAAACAGAATAAAGGAAACATTCTTCACTTTCTAAGGTTGAAAGAAAGCGTTGCTGGTACGTGCCTAGCCTCCAAGAGAGAAACTGAACCAAATTTATATAGTGTGAGCTACTCAAGTGGAAATGTTTGATCTTACAAGTGATAAATGAAGCCGTTTTTCTCTCTATCCAAACAATTTTCAGCTAACTGCCATGTGTTTGCAATCATAGCTGGTTTCCCCAGTTTAACTTCCATAAAGCTTTTTGGTTAACTTAAAAAAAAATAGATTACAAAGCTTACTTGAAATGTCTCAGGAGCATCAATTCTATATTGACAGGCTGGTTAATTCACATGTAATTGCTGAACAAATGTTAACAATTTGAATCTTACATCACCAGCACTTTTTGTTTCTTTAAGAATGTCTTTAGAATTTGTCAAATAAGATTTGTCTCTTCCTAGATTTCCGTTCCTTAAACATTAATCTCTGCTTTTGAGACATTCAAATGTACATGCCAAGTACCATTACTCTTTATTTAGATGAGATAGTCTTGCCAACAATTTGGATTATAATCATAAAATGGAGTACTTCTTTAAAAGTTACTCTCTCTGCTAACAAAGTTAGAAAGTTGGCTCCCCATAAATGAGAGTGTATCTATTTGTATGAAGAAAATTCACGACCAAGAATGCATTCAATAGCATTCAATTTTCTTTCAGAAATAATGACTGCATGATGCTAAAAATGTGTGCCTTTACTTTCTCAAGTATGTTCAGAGGATGTTATTGATGATTTCTGAGGAAATATGTTATTTTAAATTGTAAATCCATAGATGTGGTTAAATCTTCACTGGAAAATCAGCCTCTAAATAAGCAAGAGTTTCTCCCAGATAGTTTAATAATGTCAAACATATTTTTACTCATAGAATTTCCACTTGGCCAAAGATAACTGCCAAGGTTTTGGCAGGGTTCTTGTCTTCATATTTCCTGGGCTGTGTTCTACTTATGTTCTCTTATTATACTTCATACTGGTGTTATGACTTGAATTTAATGTCTTGGTGTTGCCTTAAAAAATACCACAAACTGGGTGGCTTACAACAACAGAAATTGAGTCTCACATTCTGGAGGCTAAAAGATCAAAATCAAGGTTTCAGCAGTGCTATGTTCACTATGAAAGAGCAAAGAAAAAGTCTTCCTGCCTCACTTGGTGGCCTCACAAGTTTCTTGTCTTGCACATGACCTCTTATGTCACATGACCTCTTTTGATCATCACATGACAATCATATGGCCTTTTCCCCAGGTCTTCTTGGTGTCTCTACATCCATATCTCTCCCTCTCTCATTTATCTTATAAAAACACTAATCATTGTATATAGACCCATCCTAATTGATGACCTCATTTTAACTTTATTACATCTGCAAGGACCCAATTTTCAAATGATGCCATGTTCTGAGGTTCTATATGGACATATTTTTAAAGGTGATTAGAGAGGCAGAAGGGAGAGGCACTACTGAATCCAGTATATGGCATTCATATATCTGATTTGACTTAGAGTTAAGCAAGGGTGTGGTTTTTTTTATTTACACTAAACTGAATCTCTGCAGCATAGATAACTTACCTTAATAACACCTGTATTTCATTTAATACATTGTGCAGTGCGTCACACAAAATAGAGCCCAGATAAATGTTTATTTGATTTAATTGTACTGTTTTCTGTTTAAACATGGCACACTGAACACATCTATTGCTGCTTTCTCTAGATAACCTATCAAGATTGCTATTAAAGAACAAAAAAAGTGAATATCTACAATGACACAATAGATGAAACAGCCCCTCAATAAGAATTATGAACACAATTTTGGAAAATGGAATGTCTGATTTGTTTACTGAATTAATGAAACAAAAGAAGCTGAAATGTGCCGAAAGAGGAGGTAAAGATGAAAACAAAGTTGATTTTCCACCAATTTCCAGAAAGGCTCAGGAATTGAAGGGACTAGGGGCGCTAAAATATGGGAGTAAAGTATTGATCAAAAGCTGAGGGAACTAGTGGACAAATCTGTTTAAGGCACAGTTCAGCTCCTAGATTGCACATCCTATCCTGTGCAGCCAAGTGACTATCCCACCACAGATTCTAAAGCAATAGTAAATTCTCCCCTACCCTTTCTTGGAGAGATTATTGAGAAGGGCCCTAAGTGCAAGGACACCAGGAACATTGGACGATGGAGATTAAATAGAAATCTGTAAATAAACAATAAGACTCTCAGCATTTTTTCACTTTCATTAGGCCAGCAGCCAGGCTTATTCTTCCAGGCAAGGAAATATATATATAATCTAGGAAAACTGAATCACCTAGAGAAAAGAAATAAGATACTAATATTTGGGGCTTTCCAACACAAATTAATTTGCTGCTTTATTATCATAAAATGAATCCTACCCACCAATAAGACCTGCCCATGTACACGGAGCATCTAAAATGCTCCAAGTTCTACATTCTTAAATCCAAATGAGCTGTCTAGAATCAACAGAGATAACCTTAAGATAATTTAGACTTAAGGAAAGTCTAAAATAGGAAAAGCAGAAAATAAATGTAGCGAATGTACAAAGATTTCAAAGAGAACTCTGAGGAAACATCCAAATGGGCATGTCCTTACCTCCTTTAAGGTCTTTGCTCAAATGTCATGTTCTTTGAAAGATTATCATGATCAGTTTACTCAAAATCACACACTTCTTTTTCACCTAGTCCCGGTGAAAAAGAAGTGTGATTTTGAGTAAAGTGATCATTCATTCATCCTAGTCTTTGTTTTCTTTTTGCATAAGAATCATCCTCTATTATACTATATGTCACCAATTAAAATCTAATTTATCAAATCTGTTGTTTAGGCACCTTCTCTTTAGATTTTAATCTCCATCATGGAGATTGATTCTCCATCACTTGGTTCTCCATCATGGAGATTATAATCTCCTAAAGCCTAGAACAGTGTCTGGAAAATGGGAGATATTAATAACCATTTTTGGATGAATTAATTGCTTTAATTTTAAAACATGAAGGTAGAAATTAATAGGAATAGCTAAAAGTTGGAAGGGATTTCCCTCTTTGAGCCCAACTGGAGAGTAGAAACAAGTAGGAACAAATGTTACCACTAGAAGCCCTGTAATGCTGTCTTTTTAACTATTTACAAGCATTCCTTAAAGGAAAATTAAATTATTATATCAGAAAAATATTGAATTTTATGTTTACTAGATAATCTATGAACAATGCCAATGTGGTTGTCAGTGTTTGTTTGCCTGCTTTATTGTAAACAGCTTTCTCAGTCTTCATCTGAGACCATGTAAGTGATTCCTGTGTCTTGGTTCACTTTAGGATTCCCTAAAGTACCATGTGCTAAGGAAATGTGGATGTGTACTTCCACATTTCCACTCTTGTATTTTCATTAAAATCTCAGTTCCAATCCACATGTTGACTGTTCCCATTTTTCTTGAATCTAATTGTAGTTGATAGACTGATTCAAAACATTTAGTAAAATCCACATAATCATATCACAGCAGGCTTTCATCATTTTTGTAAGATAGCTTTTTACAATAGTGAATAATGTATTGAGTTACTGAAAAGTTGTTATTGCAGAATAACTTTGTCCCAAGAATTATTTATTGTAAATGGGAGAAACACAGAAAATACATATATAACATACATATAGGCCACTTGAATAATTATATTTACTACTATCTACTATAGTCAAATTTGTAATATTTTCCCATATGTGATTTTTCAAAATTTCTTGTCTTTATGAAACTGATTGTGTATTTTAGGGTATTTGAGAATGGCAAACAAAACCAATTTATTAACATTATTATCATTAGTAGTATGTATTGGCGTAGAAAAGTAGTATGATGGGGGCCTGGACGGAAGGCGAAGAAAATCTGTTTATATTGCAAATAGGTTGTAGTTTTGCTTTGTTCAGAGTTTATTTCCAGATTATCTCCCTCATTGTTTTAGGGGTAATTTTTGTGCTAATGCCTTTGCAAATTAGATTTAAAACATAGAAAAGAAAAAGTCTTCTCTTATCAAGCCAATGAATATTTACTGACAAGCAGTATAGTAGGACATGCCCTTGAATAGCATATAATCTAAAGAGAGGAGCAGATGTGTAAACTAAAAATACCAATTCAATGAAGCAAGTTCAGCAAAAATGTCTGTGCAGGGTGCTAGAGATTTGCAGAGGAGTTACATCACACTGCTATGAGGAATTATGATGGTTTCAAAGGAAAAAGGTAATATCAGAGCTGAGTAAAGACACATACATAGAAGTTAACTAGTTTAAAAAAAATAATGAAAGTCAGTGGGAGAATGTTTAAGACAAAGGAAAGAACACCAGGAAAGACCAAAAAAACTACAAAACATGGTGTGGTCAATATTAGTGGAAGAAAAAATGAAAAGTGAGAGAGTGGGGAAGGCTGAACACGAAAATAGAAGCAGGCGTCAACTTCGAGTGGACCTTATCTGCAACCTAACATGCGTAAACTTTGTCCTGTACATCTCACTCACTTTCACACATGGTTTTGCGTAAGCAACTGGAGAAGGGCAAAAATAAAATAGATTATTTTTGTCAAATAGAGCTGCCTATCAATGAGAATTGTGTATCTGACATGGAGGAGGGGACATATTTCTTCTAAGGTTCTTTCTACCTTGCCAAAAGGACATAGAAGATAATTCCTGGCAGATAGGGCCAGAAGGAAATGCCATAACATATTCTCAGAAAAGAAAAACAATAAAAACAAAGAAGAATAAATTATCAGCAACTGTGATGAAAGCCTTTTATTTTAACTTGATGACTTCTAGAACCAATAGCATTGCTCTAACTAACGCTATAGATAACTCTGGACATTTATAATTTATGAGCAATATGAAAGAGCCATATTTAATAATTTATCAATTTGCTAAAGTTGTGTTTTGAATTATAGCCACAGCAGGCTGATAAGTACCTAGGCTTTAAATAGTGAATGAACCAACATGGCAAATCAACAAACAAATGCATATGTTAAACTCAGCTTCTGCTCTCATTATAATTTCCTTCTAGGTGTTTTCTGGCCATTTGTGAAATTGATCTGTTATTCAAGAATTTACAAATTTGGGAAATTTCAGGGACATATCTCTTATGAATGAATGGAGTCTTTTGGACCCATTGCGGCAATTCCTTTCTTTGAAATGACCACTATACCCATAATTAGTGCAATCAGTACAATTTTATAGTCAGATGAAAGTTCTACCCATATTAAACCCTATTTCTCAATGCATTTAAACAATTGAGACAAATAAGATTAGTGTTCCATCAAAAGTCAGATTAAGTAAAGGCAATATTCAAGGGATAAAGTAAAATGATGAACTCAAGATTCAGAAATGACAAATTATATAAACCCAGAACGGCATAGATGAATGTAAATTAGTAGCTTGATTGAGTACCATAAAATTTCCCAAAGTAACAAAGTATCCCCACTGCTATGCTTCTCACTGATTAAAGTAAGTACTCAGTCTAGTTCTGTGCCACCCTCTTTATGATAGTCCTTGTTAGAACAGAATTGCTGGTATGTTTTCTCACTATCTTAATGCTACAAGTAAATTGCCTTATGATTGTTTGTGATGGAACACATTTCAGTTGGCACAGTCTCTGGCTAAAAATAGCATGAAATCTGTTTTGGCAGCTCCTGATAATGTTGCCTAAATTCAATGCATCCTCAAATACTATATCTTATGTGGTTCAAAAAATGTTTTTAATATAGTTCTAAACATATTTTTAAAATTAGCCACCTGATGAGATAAAAGATGCTTTCTACCTAGTTATTATAAATGATAAAAGGTTAATTAATCACAAGAATCTTAAATTGTACCAAAGACTTCTGCGTTTATTGAGTGTATACTTTGTGCCAGATACTGCATGAGGCTCCATTGAGACATGGATATACAATATTAACATAGTGCTGATGCTTTGGTGAGTTCACACTCTAGTGAGAAAGGTGTATTATTCAAGCACTCAGAAAACAGGTACATAATTGCACATTATGATTAAGTGATATGAATAACAATATACAGAAAAGATTAAAGCAAATGTCCCTAATTTTAAATGAGCTAAGTCACTGTATTAGTCATCATGGATTGGTATAACAAAATACCATAAATTGGGTGGCTTATAAACAGCAGAAATTTATTTCTTACTGTTCTAGAGGTTGAAAGTCTGAGATCAGGGTGCAGGGTGATCAGGTACTGATGAGAGCCTTCTACCTGTCCTACTGCTGACTTCTCATTGTGTCCTCGTGCAGCAGAAGGCAGAGGTGAGAGAGCTCTCTGGTGTCCCTTTTATAAGGACACTAAGTGCATTAATTAGGGCTCCACCTTCATGACTTCATTACTCCCAAAAGCCCAACCTCCTACTACCAACACATTGAGAGTTATAATTTCAACAAGTGAATCTGGGGGGAACAATAAATGAACTGCAGTCAAAGAAAGCTTGTATGACAAAATGATATTTAGACAGAGATCAAGGTGATGAAGAGGTGCTGTCTAAAAAGAGATTACAGCATATTCAGAGCTTCCAAGGAAGGAGGTATAAATATTGTGTCATTGGAATACATTGATCTGGAAGGAGGAGCCTGAGATACAAAATAGTGTATTCAAATTAGTTCCAGAGAAGCAGGGGATGGACTACTTAGGGACCCTGTAGGTCATGTTAAGTATCTTGAATTTTATCCCAAGTACAAAAAAAAAAAAAACTTGAGAAATTAAGTACTGCAAGCATGACATACCCGTATTGTTAAAAGTCAGTCTAAGTGCCATGTGGCTCATGGATTGAAAGAAAGCAAGAGGCCAAACATGTCTAGGTAGGAGACTATGGGACAGTGGCCATAGTGGTGGACAGAATTAAACAGATTCATAATGTGGTAAGTTTAAAAATTGTGTGTCAGTAACAAAATAAACTATTTTTTTTTTTTTACAATTTGAACAGCATACAAAAAATAGTTAACTATGTATGTATTGTAGAGGAATATTTAGGCCTATAGCTCTCAAATAGAGTAAAAATAAATAAATGAGATCTGAGTTTTCAAGTTAGATTAATGACTAAGCAGTTTTTGTTGCTCAAGGACATAAAGACATTGGTTTCCCTCATCACACATGTATGTGTTTTCCCACCACTATTCTATCCTCTTATAAACATAAAATGGAGAAAATAATTAGATCACACCAATGGAAATTCACCTTTAATCAAAAATACTTTGGGTACAAGTCACTGATGTTATCACTTTATAATCATTAAGATGTGTAGGGATGATCTTGCCCATATGACCTTTCAAAAAAGGAAGGGGGCCTTTAGAGAGTTAGAAATAATCTGAAGTCCATGGCAATATTTAAATCCCAAATAAGAAAAATTTACAGAAAATATACCGTAAGAACTGCATACTAGAAACCAGAGTTTCTCACCAGCCAACACCATTGACACTGTAGACTGGAAAAATCTTTGCTATGTGGGCTGACCTGGGCATTAGAAGATATTGAGCAGCGTCACCGGCCTCTACCCACCAGATGCCAGTAGCAGCCCTTGAAAAATCATTAAATATGTTACCAGGCATTGCCAAATATCCCCTGGGGGACAAAATCACCCTTTGGTTGATAACTACTACTGTAAATCTATCTTTCTATATATTTGCTTTTTCACCAATTAACTAATATTGAAATAGTAAAAATCTTGTGTTCATTACCAAAATTAATACTCTAAATAGCTGATCAATCAATTTGCTATTCTATTGGATTTACTGTGCACCCTATATTTGCTGGAGACACAATTAGTTTTTCTTACCATCCATAATCTTCATCTGCCAATAGTCAGGATCTACATTATAATTACAGTAGAACCTGAAATGATTAGGGTAATAATGAAGTTGGCAAAGAAACCACACAGCTTAGTCAAAGTATATTAATTAGCAAACACATTTAAGTCTTTTAGATTAAGAAAAATAGACTCCTTTTATTTCATGCTCATTGTAATGGAAACATTTTTTTTAGGCTGGTATTGCTGGCAGGATTAATAACTGCCTTCTGGTATAATCATATTTTATAACTTTTTCCTATATACAAATTTATAATGAACTTCTATTGAACAGCTAATGGTTTGGCTTCTAATTATTCCCTATGTAAATAATTCAGGACAATTTGGGGAAGAGAAGGAATTAAATACAAACAGCCCATCGCTAAGGGAATTTTCTTCTGCATGCGCTTGTCTTCCCTTCAATAATCCTTATCTTTTCCCTCCTGCTTCAGGTTCTTTATTGCTTCTCGACTGATTTGGTTATCATAATCTTTGCAGCATTGCAAAACACTTCAAGTTCCCTCTGCAACCTTCCAAAAAAGTCAATGAAAATGGTTATTAGACGTCTTATAATTAAATGTTCTTTTAACTTTTCTGTCCCATTTAAACCAGTACCTTACCCTATTACAACTTTTGACTCTAAGTGTATTCCATCTGCCATGAAAGTTAAAATTCACGGGAGAAATTAAATCTAGTTTAAAAAGAAAAGGTTATGAATCAAAGATTTGTCTCAGAGAATCCGAAATAAGCAATTCAGGGAATCAGCATATATTCAAATCTTTTCATGTACAGAGGGCGTTTAACATTTTATGTGATGCCATGGAGAACCAAAAAAAATTAAAAGATAAAACCCTGCTCGCATTTGTTTCTCTTTTAATTCTATTTCTGAAACCTTTAGGTTAATAACGTGTTTCATACTAAATTTATCAACTACCTAAGTTCAAACTTTTTTTCTTTTCTGACTTCACTCTTTCTATCACTGCCACTACACTCCCAGTTTCCCAGATTAAAAATGCGGAGTTTTCTTTTATCCATCCATTGTCTCTTACATTTTAAGTCACTGATTTATTTAATCATATTCCCTGAGCATCTACTATGTGCCACATATTGTGCTGGGAATTATCCATGCCAAACTTAAAATAGTTCTTCAATTCTATAAAATGGAAGAATATTTATCTTAGAGAGCTGTGCCAGGATTATATGGTTTACTATATGTAAGCTATTAAAACTGTAGATGACACAAAGTTATCTCTATGTAGGTACCCACTGCCAATGTCTTAAGCTAAGTTTAGTCATTTAACTCTTATATTAATATCTTATTCTCATCTTTCTACCTTGAATTTTCCAATATTTTTTTCTATTCTACTTACTAATAAAGAGAAACTTTCTAAAACTACCTAACAAACCATCACTGTTGAATTTTATTATTTTTTATGATAATGAAAAATTGTGATTTAGTATTAATGAATGTATAACTCTTATCTAAAAACTGTATTTCTGGGATTAATTATATTCATGTATTTCTGTGGAAACTAGCTGATATAATCCCGATCCCAATCTGTAAGCCTTTTTGGAAGATAATAACATTTAATACTTATAAATAGTTGATTCATTTTAGTGATACGTATTGAGATTTTTTGTTTCGCTGTTTTAACCTCATCATGGACCTAAAGGACTCATCCAGAGATGGGGGGAGGTAAGATCTGGCCACTCTTCTGATTTTTCATTCATCTCATTTTACTTCATTATGTTTGTAACACCCAAAACCATATCCCTGTCTCTGTATTTTCTTGCCTACAAAGATGACAGAAAGATGGAAGCAGATATTTTAATTATCATTATTTTATCAACCATAAATTCTAGTCTGACTCTAAGTCTGACTCTAGGCTTGCAATTAACAGTGAATTTCTGAATCTTGGGTAAGAGACCAAGAGGCTCTGGAGATAAAGGGGAAATTACCAGACAAATCTGGGGTAATTGTGACCCCTGACTCTCATCCACATCCTTACAGTCTTAAAGCAGAAGGAGCTATTAACATGCAGTGTATTTTAACTCTTATAGAACTATTTCAGGAAAAAATACATTCTCCAAGTCAGTCAGCTTAAAGCTGCAGAGATTTGAACAGTTATAGAAGTTTTATAGACTGCCGCAGATTTCAGATCTTAACACTAATTACTTTAGATGGAGCTGTCTCATGCCACTTTTTAATATCTTCTAGAACCTCCCATATTGCTTAGTCTGGGCTCTACTTTCAGACTCCCTCTAGGACAGTCAAAAGTAATGTAAAATTTGCTCAAATTCATTTCTGCATTGTCTTGTTTCATCTACATAAGTCCATTAGGGAACAGTAGGATAACACAAAAACTTCTTTATTTAAAATGTCAAAAGCAATCAGAGGCACATTTGAAAATCCCCAGTCCTCTCCATTCTACATTCTCTCTATTAACTAACATAAGCGCAAATCCCAGGAGATGAAGCAAAAGAGATCTGTAACACCAATCTGAAACTGATTTAAATAATTAGAAATCTACTATTATTCTATCCCCATCTCTTTCCCAAGGTGGTGGAGGAGGAGGAATAAATGACCATAGTTTGTATGTGTGTACAAATTTCTAAATTAAAATAATGCATTGCTAATTGCATATATTTGAACATATGGTCAACTCAATTATAAAAAAAAATCTAATTTGTCAGAAGGTAAAGAGAAATAATGATGGAGCAATTATCCCTCTGAACTTATTTCTTAATTACCCAGGGAAGACTGCTAATGACGTCCATTTCCTAGGTTCCACTGACAGTATAATAATTAAAGGTCATGTGAGAACATTTGTCCCAAGGAGATATAAAGTCAAAATGGTAAACTCAGAATATAAACCTGAAGTCTAATATGAGTACAAGTTCATGGTGCAGAACCAGCAGTCTAGAGATTTTATAGCCCTTGTGTTAATCATAGAATTTATTCTGTTTCATAACTCTAAACCCCATTAACTGGCCATGATTGGTAGTTTAATAATCTAGGTATTGAACTCAAAGTTGAGAATGTGCCCGATGAGATCATCTGAGTCCTAATTACCAAAAACAAAGAAACAAAAAACCTGAGGTGTCATGTAATGTTAAGAAGTTTTTTTTTAAAATTTGATATCCGGAAAATTAATCCATCCTCCTGAGTAGTAAAGTCATAAATGTCAACAGGCTAGAAAGAGAGGCTTTACAATATGAAAACGGGGCCATGATCTGGGCGTAGGGAGAGGCATTGCCTCTGAATCATGCTTGGAAGCCATGATCAGAGTCCTAGGATACACAGGAGCCAGAGACAAGCCTCCCTGTTCCCCACCCTGGTTGTGAAGAAATATTTCAAATAATAAGCCACTCTCTGAAGTAAATCTAGTGTTTTTCTACATTTTATGTCATGACACATACTACCATCTGGTTATACAATAAAATATAATTGCTCTTGAGAGAAAAGCCATTTTTTCTCCTTCAGAAGGATCCAAGAAAGAGAATGCTCCAGTAGCCTCTTAAAAATCTATCTTTGTTATTTGGGCATAGCTACTCTTGCAATGAAGTATATGTTTCAAATAGTTATTTGTTGTTCATATACTTACAGAACAGCTGTTTTCTCCTCAACAACTACCATTTTAAAACACCTAGAACTACATTTTATATTTATGTTACAATAATAGAGTATATTTTTGTGAGAGAACTGTCAGTTACAGTTTATTTCGAAGACAAAAATGGTATACAAAAAAGGGAGTAAGCTGTAAAGTTTCACTCATTTGGCTTCTTATGTTGTTTTTAGAATATTCACTATACTTCTGATATAATTTTACCTCTGGCCATAATAAAATATGTGTATGTTTTCAACAGAGGGTGTTAATTAGAATAAGGGCAACTTTATTTGTTTAAATAAAATTTAGATGCTTCCTTAAAATCTGTTTTAAAGGATATATTTTCATTTCCTGCTTACCCAGTTTCTCATTGTAAGCTGCCAAGTTTATTTTTAGAAAGTTGAAAGTTTGAACATTGTTTTGGGTTAAGATAATTTTAAAAATCAAATTGAATTTCATACGTTTTACTTTCTTAAAGTTCACTGATACAAGTACTTGCTAATTAGACCTTCATTTTTCTTTATTGCCTATACAGGTACTTACTAATTAGACCTTAATTTTTCTTGATTGCCTAATATTTCATTTAAAACTTCTTTGGCATGGGGAGAAATGCCAGTTATAGGTGATGGGGAGGAAGGCACCAACTCACACTGCCATGTGTGTACCTATGCAACAATCTTGCATGTTCTTCACATGTACCCCAAAACCTAAAATGCAATTAAAAAAAAAAATCCAAAAAAAAAACCTTCTTTGGCAAATATGAAGAAAAATGTGACTTTTCAGATTCGTGACTACTTTGATATAATCTTAAAGCTTATATTTATAAATTTAAATTTTAAACCTAATCCAAATAGCATATAGGGAGTATATTAGTTTGCTCAGGCTACCATAACAAAATACCAAGACTAGGGGATTAAACAACAGAAACTCATTTTCTCATAGTTCTGGAGGCTGAGAAGTCTAAGATCAGGGTGTCAGCAAGGTAAGTTTCATTCTAAGGCTATGTCTCTTGGCTGATAGCCTCCATCTTGGTATGAGTTCACGTTGATCTCTTCTTTGTGTAACACATTGAGAAATAGAGAAAGCACAGAGTGATCTGGTGTCTCTACTTGCAAGAACACTAATCTGTCAAATCCCCACCCTTAGGAACTCATTTAACCTTAATAATTTTATTTTCCTAAAGGCCTTATGTACAAATACATCCCTACAGAGTGTCAGCAATTCAATATGTGAATTTTTAGGGGACTTATTTATTCAGTTCTTAACAAGGAGCTACACAAATGTTACTTTCTCAAGTATGAGCTCATATTAGCTTAATATAGATATTTATGGTTACATATAAAAATAGTTATAGATATGTATAGACACAGGTTAGTAGATAGTACTCCTCATTTGGCCTTGGTTTTGCTTTCTGCGGTCTTAGTTATCTCTAGTCAACTGTGATCTAAAATAGTAAATGAAAATTTCCAGAAATAAACAATTCATAAGCGATATATTTCACAACATACATTTCACAGCATTCTGAGCAGTGTGATGAAATCTCATGCCCTCCCACCCCGAATGTGAATCCATCTATCAGGCAAATGCACACTATATACAGTGCCCACCAATTAGTCACTTACCAGCCTTCTTAGTTATCAACTGTGGCAGTATCACAAGTGCTTGTGTCCAATTAACCCTTATTTTACTTAAAAATGGTCACAAAGTGCAAGAGTAGTGATGCTGGCCATTTGAATATGCCAAAGAAAAACTGCTAAGTGATTCCTTTAAGTGAAAAGTTTAAAAAAATTGAATGCTGAGATTGCTAAGAATAAGCCTTTTATCTGTGAAATTGAGAAGAAGAAAAAGGAAATTAGTGTTAATTTTACCATTGCACCTCAAACTGCAAAAATTACAGCTGCAGTACATAAGTACTTAGTTAGAATGGAAAAGGCATTAAATTTGTGAGTTGAAGACATGAACAGGAACATGTTCTGATTGCCAGCAGTCAAGTTCATTACTATTTGAGATTCACATTCACTGGGGTCTTGGAAGATATGATAAGGGGGTACCATTGTATCTACATATATTTATTTTCTCTGTTAACTGAGAGGGCCTAAAACCAACCACCATTAGCAATGAAGGCATTCAGCTTTCAGAACTGGCTTGTAATAGCATAAGTCAGTAATAATAATAATAATAATCTCTTTGTAGAAATGGGTGGTTCTAGTACTGAAGCATGAAATATAGAAGATAAGCCTGGGACATCTTATAGTGTAAAAATTTAGGGAACTACAAAACACAAACAAAATGCAAAAAACAAAAAAAAAGTCACAGTGATGGGAGTATGTAAAAGGAACATAGGAGAGAATTGAAAGAACTCCCAGTGGCCAAATCTGGAACAATAATTTCAATAGAATAAATAAAATAGTATTAAATTATCACTCAAAATATAAAATAAATAATTATGAATCCATACTGACATATGTTAATGATTAAATAGGTAAATGAATGGAGGAATGAATGAATGAAGAGTAGACAAATATCCCATACAAAGGAATTCTAAATAATTTATGTGATTTTTTCACTCTCAAGAAGGTAAAGCTAACTCTTCACTTCCTTATGGAATGTGAGTAGTAACTTCTTTCCAACATGTACACGAGGAAAGAGAGGGGAAACTGATATAAGGAAAGGTGGGGAATATTTTATGGTAAAGGTGACGAGCACTACCTTAACCAGATAATCAAAGTGAAAATCAGCAGTGATAAATCATGTTGACAGTGTGTGATTAAAGTGGCACTTTACCTCTGAGGTCTTGTTTCCCAAAACATATAACCCCAGAACTGTATGGAAGTAAAGATAAGCCATGGATATGGAACCTTCCTTACGTCCAAGTACCAGATACACATGGTAACATGTGGTTGCCCTCCTGAGAATCTTGAGGCACTGTGAAATTTAAGACACTGAGCCCCAAACATGGAGTCTCTTCTTTGTACTGGATGTTCATTTCCCTTAAAGTCTTATTTGCACCCCTATAAATCTTTGCAAAGGTCACTCTTATGAATGAATGTTGGTTATACTTTTAATGAACATTTACATTCTCTCTAAAAAAGTTATTTCCTTAATTCACTTTTATATGTTTTGGAAAGAAAACTAGTGAACTTTTCAATGTTAAAAATATATACTGGTTGAGTGTCCCCTGTCTGAAATGCTTGGGACCAGAAGTGTTTCCAATTTTGGATCTGAAAAAAAAGTATCAGAAAATTCCCGTAGAAGGACATTCTATATAATGCCTGATAAGTACTCCTCAAATCTGTTAAGGTCTTCAAAAACAAGTTTAGTCGGAGAAACTGTCGCAGCCAAGAGGAACCTAAGGAGATATAACTATTAAATTTAATGTAGTATTTTGGATGGAATCCTGGAACAGAAGAAGGACATTAGGTAATAATGAGGCAATCTGAATAAGGTATGGATTTTAGTTAATAATAATTTATCAATATTGGTTCATTAATTGAGACAAATGTACCATACTAATGTAAGATGTTAGTTAATAATAGGGAAAAATGGTTGTGGAGTATATGAGAACTCTTTGTTCTATCTTCATAATTTTTCTGTATATCTAAAACTATTCTAAAATATAGTTTATTTTTTAAAAAATATTCCCTTGGTAAACTAACAGAAAGAAAACCTGTTAGATGTTACTGATATACAATGTATATCAGTCATCTAATGGTAAATAAGAATGCAATGTATATTGGTCACCTAATGGAAAATGGGAAATACTCCTACATCATGGAAAAAGTGGCAAAGTTGACCATGAACAAAAAGTTTTAATTTCTTGACTTTGAAGTCTTCTATCACAGAATAGAGATAAAGAACCAGTCATGCCTCTGTTAACTTGGAAGGATTTCAAGTGAATGAGATGATATTGAGAGAGATGTGGAAAAGAACAAAAATTATGTGTTCATTTATTACAAGGAGAATGAAATGTTTTTCAGAATCCTTCTATGTCACTATACTTTTCAGTAGGCCCTCATCTCATAGATAATACAAAGCTGCAAAGCTCTACAAACCTTCTGAAGAAATAAAATAGCAATATTAGTTATTCACATTACCTGATATATTAAAAAAACCTCTTACTGTTTAAGTAGTAATTGCAAAGCATAAATTTTATTAAGTAAATAAATTTAAAATCAAGAAATTTATACATGACATTATATATACATTACATATATATATATGCACACACATATACACATATGTATCCTCTTTGAGATAGGATTTTTTCCCATATAAAACCTAAAAGAATGAGGAAGAATATTAGGAGAATCTTTAAATTTATAAATCTTCCCAAATAAGAAACATGCCTTGACATCTGGAAAAAAGTAATGATAGTAAATAAACTTTTATTCACAATTATCCTTTAAATAACAAACCAATGGAAAAGATAGTTCAGATGAAAACTATAAGCAATATAAACTTTATAGTTGCTTACTATAGTGTATTGCAAATTTAATAACATATTAACAAATTAATCACATATTACAAAATCAGGTCTTTCAAAATACACTGGGATCCCATCTTATGTTATTCGTATGTTAAAATCTAATCAAAATCTCCAATACATTTTCAGAGCTAAAGGTTAAGATGTTTTGCAGTAATTATTCAAGGAACAAAGTTATTTGCACCTCTGTTGGGGGCATCTTCTTCAAGGACATGAAAGCCTGACATTTTTTATGTCTGCATTTAATTGTAAAGAAAGCAGTCTCTCAAATTTCCAGTTTTAAACAACCATCTTATAGGTGGTTCCACATTTTGAAGAAAAGTTTAAGGTTTCTCTTCTAAAGGCTGTTACTCTATAATGAAAAATCACCACTACTCTTGAGTCAGTGTTATGGTAATTCTGTCATGGCAAGTGATTATCTATATTTAAAACCATGCATATGCCTCAGAAATGTTATTGGCCACTTATATCAGTGTATATCATCTTTTAATGTTACCATTAAGTTTCTTAGGAAATTGATACCAACCAAGTTTTAAGAAGAAACAGATTTTGCAGCTGAATAGAACAATAGCATATGATATTGATATAGCTTTGCTATTATGAGTGTGGTCTTAGATAACTAAGATCTTGGTTAGAGCTCAGTAATTTCTGTGACCACTTCATATTTAAAAATGTATGATATAAGCTCACTGATAGTGAAGACTGTATCTTGTGGCTATAGAACAGAGAGGTGCCTGGGACATAAAATATATATTATTTGATTGCCTAATGAATGAAATTATAAAATTCATCACTGGAAAAATAATTTAAATGAATCTCCCATGTTTATAAATCACTTCCAGATGTTAACTTTTATTGTTCATGCTAATCATTATTCAAAGTATTTTGTTGTTTATGCTAATCATTGATTCAAAGTATTTACATAAAAAATCATTAACTGAGTTTGGCTTCCTAACATTAAAATTAAGACTTGTAATGGATACATAATAATTATAAATATGTCATTAATAAATGGCTACAAATGATCTAGTAGTTTAAAGACTTACATAGAAGACCCAAAACTTTAAAATGCCTAGAAGAAAATAGAGGGAAAAAAAACCCTTGACATTGTTTTTCACAAAAGTAAATAAGTGTGACTATATCCAACTAAAGAGCTTCTGCGTAGTAAAGAAAAACATTAACAAAATTAAAAGACACCATACAAAATGGGAGAAAATATTTGCAAACGTTGTATCTGATAAGGGGTTAATATCTAAATATAAGAAACTCACACAACTAAATAGCAAAGACACAAGTAGTCCAACTAAAATAATGGGCAGAGGACCTGAATAGACACTTTTCAAAGGAAGACATACAAATAACCAACAGGCATATGGAAAGATGTTCAGCATAATTAATCCTCATGATAATGCAAATCAAAATCACAATGAGATATCACCTCACATCTGTTTGAATGGCTATTAATAAAACAGCAAGAGGCAACAAGTGTTGGTGAAGGTATGGAAAAGAGAACCCTTGTACACTGTTGGTGGGAATATAAATCGGTACAACCATCATGAAAAACAGTATGACGCCTCCTCAAACAATTAAAAATATAGCTACCATATGATTCAGCAATCACATTTCTGGGTATAGAGCCAAAGGAAGTGAAGTCAGGATCTTGAGATATCTGCAATGTTCTGTTTGTTGCAGCATTATTCACAATAGCTAAGATATGTCTGCTGAGAGATAAATAAAGAAAATATGGTTTATGTACATAATTGTATGCTATTCAGCCTTTAAAAAGAAGTAAATCCTGCCATTTGTGACATCATGGTTGAACCTGAGGAATGTTACATAAAGTGAAATAAGTCATACATGGAAAGACAAATATTGTGTGATCTCATTATATGTGGAATTTAAAACATTCAAAAAGCAGAAAGAAGAAAGGTGGTTCCTAGGGGCTGGAAGCTGAGGCAAATAGGGAGATGTACAAAGGGGACAAACTTTGAATTGTAAGATGAATACGTTCTAGAGATCTAATTTACAGTATGATGAATACAGTTATTTATGCTGTATTGTTTACTTAAAATTTGAAAAGAGAGCAGATTTTTAAGTGTCCTGACCACACACACACACACACACACACACACACACACACACACACACACACAAAAATAGTAACTGTGGATAGTGATAGATGTGTTAATTGATTTGATTATGAAAATCATGACAGAATGTGTAAGTATATGAAATCACATTGTACACATTGAATACATACAATTTTGATTTGTCAGTCATATCTCAGTATAACTGTTCTTTGGTGCTTAACACATAAAATAAGTTGCTAACTTCTTGACTTCAGATATGAACCAAGTAGTTCTCTTTAGCAAGCACATGTATCACTATTTGTTTGTATAAGATTTTTTATGAATTTCTAAAGGATGGTGTTAGTTTAATAGGAAAAATCTACCATTTAAAAATTAAAATTCCATTTGTTTGTATAACATATCACTATTTGTTTGTATAACATTTTTTTAATAAATTTCTAAAAGATGGCATTAGTTTAATTAATAACAGGAAACACCTACCATTTAAAAATTAAAATTCCATTTGTATTTGTGTTCTAGAGGGTAACTATTTGCCAGGCCATGTGTTTTTCAGTAAACTCTACCTCAATGACATTACTATTGTATTAGTCTGTTCTCATGCTGCTAATAAAGACATGCCTGAGACTGGGTAATTTTTAAAGAAAAGAGGTTTAATTGACTCACAGTTCAGTGGGAGTTGGGAGGCCTCAGGAAACGTATAATCATGGCATAAGGGGAAGCAAACATGTGCTTCTTCACATAGCGGCAGCAAGAAGTCCCAAACAAAAAGGGAAAAAGCCCCTTATAAAACCATCAGATCTCATGAGAACTCACTATCATGAGAATATCATGAGGGTAACCGCCCAGTGATTAAATTACCTCCCACTGGCTCCCACCCATGACACATAGGGATTATGGGAACTACAATTCAAGGTGATATTTGGGTGGGGACACAGCAAACCATATTGACTACCAAGAAATACAAAGCATGTATTTAACCTACCTATGAAATTTAAGCACATAATATCTTACTGTCAGACAATAGTTTTTGTAATAAGGGCACCTTAATTCAATTATAATTAGCAATGAAAATGTGAACATAATATTGATTAATAATTTTCTTGTTTTTAAGTATTTTTTCAGGGTTTATTAGACTCACACAGATATACCATATTAAAGACCAAGTGCTAGTTAATGACTATAGAGATACTTTGATCTTTGTATGTTTTTTAAGTATTTATTATGATACTTATAAAGGAAAAGTTTATATTCAAATGTTTAACAAAGTATAAAAATAGAGATTTTTGACTGGAAAAGGTCCAGAGTAGAGGAAGACAGAGTGATTTTATATTTTGTGTACATATTATTGCTTAATATAGATAAAATAGCATAACATACCAAATAAATAGTTCAAAGTATGTTTAGAAATCACCTCCAACAATACAGTTTTAGAGTAGATGCATAATCTCTTAAGATACAATGAAGAAAATAACTTCATAAAACATTCCTTTTATAGGACAGAATAAATAGATGGAAAGAAACAAATTGGTCTGACCGTGATCTTTGTTTCTCATGTTTGCTCACATGAAGCCAAGAGTGGTAAATAAATTAAAATCTTAAGAGAAAATGTTGTGCTGCATTTAACCATTATAGGTCTCTGCTAGGCAGCCTCACTTTGCTTCCAAACATTTTGCTTCAGTGTTTGGAAAGCAGAGGGGAATGTTAAAATTGAAAAAAAAAAAAAAGAGTTATCCTTTCAAAGGCATCTAAAAACAAATAAATCAACTGATTTTTACTGATGTGTTTGCACCTTCTTAATAGAGAGAAGTGTCAAGGTTATTTCCTAAACTATAGTTTCCTGGCTGATTATGAAGTACTTACTTTAGCCACATCTTGTTATGAATATCAGGCTTACACAAATGTGTTGCTCAGAAGTATCTTCTGTGCTCATATTCAATTCATATGTTTCAGAAGTGCTGTAAATAATCTTTAAAATATAAATTTGTTTCACAATAGGACCTTTAGTTAACCATTTTGTTAATATGATTTATGCTTAGCCATCATATCTATCCACAATCATTTAGATTCACAGATTTAATGAGGAAACTCTCTAGGCCATCATTTATAAACATAATTCTGCCAGAAAGGATAGCATACTGAGTAATTTCCATCTCTGTGGCCATAACTGGTCCTTGTGAAGTGTGGCTGGATAGAAAAATTATCAAGTAGCTACAATCTGGCAATCTGCAAACTTGAGATATATTAGATAATTTAGCACTAGTTTTTATAATACTGATTATATTAATATTACAACAATTATTGTGGAGAAAAAGATGATGATGAAATAGTAATTAGAAACATGGCAATTGGGTCATTTTTAAATGGGGCTAGCACATAAACATTTCTGCCAATGTTTCTATACTAAAAATCTTTTGTTTTGGGGTTGAGGGACAGAGTCTGGCTCTGTTGCCCAGGCTGGATTGTAGTGATGCGATCTTGGTTCACTGCAACCTCCAGCTCCAAAGTTCAAGTAATTCTCCTGTCTCAGCCTCCCCAGTAGCTGGGACTACAGGTGTGCACCACCATGCATAGCGAATTTTTGTATTTTTAGAGACTGGGTTTCACCACATTGGCCAGGCTGATCTCGAATTCCTGATCTCAAGTGATCTGCCTGCCTCGGGCTCCCAAAGTGCTGGCATTACAGACATGAACCACCGCGCCCAGCCCAAAACCTTGTATATACCAAAAAATGTCAGTAGTTTCAAGACAGCATTGATTTGTTTTGTTTACTCATTCATTTTTTTAGCATTATTTTTTCAGCCACTATGCTAGCAACAGAGAGATCAAAGAAAAATGAGACACTGGCCTTACCCTTGAAAATTTCACAGTTTCAGTCAGGGATACAGATGTGCAAAATGAAAACTACAGTGAAATTAGGATTCAAATAAGAGAAAGACAAGGAGTCAATGGATCACAAAGAAGGGAAGAACTAACTTTGGGGACATCAGAGAAGATTGTGTAGAGCATGTTTTATTTGAATGATATCAAGAAATGGGTAAGAATTTTTTAAGGGAAAAAGTAATTAGAAAAATGTATGCTCCTCAAAGGAAGTAATGTATGCAAAGACTCAGAATTGTGAATAGACATTATGAATTCTGTGATAATTACAAAAGAATTGGAGATTAGGATTGTAGAGTGAGAAGAGACAAAGATGAAATGGAAATGCTGGTAATAGCAAAACTATGAAGGCGGGGCCATGCAGATGATGCTAAGAGGTTTAGTTTTGGCCCTGTGGCTGATGGTATAATGTATAGCCCTGCTGGGTCTCATCTGATAACAAAAGGGAGTAAATTTTTTTTTAATCCTTTCTGGAGCCTATTACAATAGTTGGAATCATGATGTAAGTCTGTAGCAATGGAGATGGCAAGGAAACAGAGAATTCACTTTATATATATTTGAAGTAGAATTAATTGGCTATTATGACCAGTGAAATATGGAATGGGAGAAAGAAAGGGATAGAATATCCAGGTTGTCACTGAAGAATTTATCACATAAAATTTATGTATACTAACAACATTATTCAGGATAGAATTCTGTAGAATGGAAAGTATTGGGGGTGGGGATGGCAATGGAAATAAGGCTATACAAGGAGTTCAGTTTTGACCATGTTGAATCTGAAATGCCTATGGCAGACCAGGAAATTTATATAAATATATATATATATATATATATATATATATATATATAAATAGTGGACTGAGAAGATACATTAATTTACAGATGATATATATATATATATATATATATATATATATATATTACATCTGTAAATTAATGTATCTACTCAGTCCACTATTATATACCTGTAAATTAATGTATCTTCTCAGTCCACTATTATATATATATAGACTACTTTCAGAGCTATCCACACACAAAGAGTCCACTATTATATATCTGTAAATTAATGTATCTTCTCAGTCCACTATTATATATATATAGACTACTTTCAGAGTTATTCACACACAAAGAGTAGTTGAGGCCATGAAAGTAGATGAGGTTACCCGTCTCATTTACTAAGATGAAGAAACAAAAGAGGACCAAAGTTAGTGCCATAAGAAACACTGACATTTGTAGTACTCCTTAAGCGGGGCAGCCTGGGGTCAAGGCAGAAAATGACTACGGGAGAATTAGCAAGCTGTGCTGGCCCTGAAAACAAGAATAGAAAGAACTAAAGAATAGTCAGCAGAATCAAGTGCTTTAGAGAGAAATAAGGTGAGATCTGAATAAAAGTGACCACTGGATTTGGCACTTGCACAATTGCTAATGCCTTACCAAGGGTTGACGCAGTGGAGTGCTTGGGGGCAGAAATACTAGATTCAAGGAGTGCTGGGAGATAGCAAGAAATTCAGCCACCATTATTCTTCCAGTTAGTTAGTGATGAAGAAGAGAATAAAGACTAAGTGATAGTTTGAGAAAAAACAATTTTTGGAACAGATGAGTCTTTAGCATTCTTTATAAACCAAAGAGAAGTCAGAGGAAGAACAACTAGCATTATAGGAAATAGAGGAAAATCTGATGGAGCAAGGTGTGAGGCAGGTGAGGGAAGATTTAACTTTGAGGAAAAGTGAATCTGTTTTCTTTTAAGAATGGAGAAAAAGTGACAAGGCAGGTACTGTTTTTGGAACATAGGAAGAGAGAAAAAAATTAAAAAGTTGAAAGTTTTCCATTATAAAAGAATATACAAAGAAACAAATTGAAAACTATTCATGCCAAATATGTGAGGTTTTATATTACATATTAGATGGTGGGAAATGAAATGGAATGTTATTTTTATGCCTATTTGTGAAAATTTATTGTTATCTGCCCAAGGATAATAGCAATCATATTTGACAGATAATGTTCTGTGTTAGCTTGACATTGTCTAACATTTGCAATAAAGAATAGGCAAATAACTAATACTTAATGAGCATCTATTCTGTGCCAGATGCAGTTTATCATGTTTTGCAAAAGTCGTTTGGTAAAATCATTGTTGTCCATGTTTGGTGGAAAATGAAATAAAAGCTGGGAGAGGTTAAGGTTAAGTGGTCACATAACTAGTTAATAATGGAACCAAGATCCTAACGTAAGAATCTGTTGTTTTCCATTGCACCCAGGCACTTTTCTCTAAAAGGCTGTCTTCATTTTCTGTGTTACCTCTAAGTTAAAATCCTAGAAAATATCTTCATGAGGAATGATTAATAGTATCACTTCGAGACATTAATCTTCAAAAACTTGTCTAAGGAACTGGTGGAGAAGTGATTGAAGAAGACGTTCATAGGATGGATCTGAGACATTTACTTGCCAGTGAGAGTGAGGGGTACCACATTTCAGTAGTTAATATTGTTTTGTTTGTCCTCACAATCTGATCAGTTATGGAGACATCTGACTATAAAACAACCAACACATTCAGGGGGAGGAAAAGGAAGAATAACACCTACAAGAATGGCAGGAGTCTATTCATGACTCCAAAATCAATTTAAGATCAAAAAGTTTTAAAGTTGCCTTGAAATCAGATGATGGAAGAATAAAAACCAACAAATTTTATTACCTTGACCGTGGTGCTAAGGCTAAGCTGAACTTACAGGTCAAGTGTAACCACAGTTGTAGGGAATAAGAGGAATAAAGACCTGCAATTAGGATATTATTTTACGTTTAATTAAATTGAATTAAATTAAATATGGAGTTCCTCTGGCTAATCCTGGACATTATTTGGATATCTAAGAACACCAGTAATGTTTACTTAGTGTTAGAGATACTGTATTGACTTTAAAATATAAAGGAATCTAGTAGGACCTGCCAGTAAGGTTATATCATGGTTGAGTTATTTTTCCGGATACAAAACCTAGTTGTTTATGAAAAGTCACAAAACCTAAGAAAGATTGAATATAGTGAATGAAATATAATTATTGCTTGATTATTAGTTTTCCTCTGTGTAAGTATATTGAACAAAGAAACATGAGGTACTCAGAATTATTCAGTATGGGCTATTTATCACACAGGGTCAATATACTTCTAGCATATTCACTATGATTAATGCAGTCCAATTAGAGAGATATATGTAGGCAGAGGCAAGACTCATTTCATGGTAAAGAGAAGCCATTTTTTATTTTATTCCAACTCCAGTCAACTATTTTTTTTGTTCAATAACAAATTTCAAATGCAGTTCACTTAACTGAACCAAATGGTCATGAGGAAAAGGCAGCTGCAGACTTATACTAAGCAGATAGTTTTGAGGAACACTGTCATTTTTCTATTTGTTCTATCACTAGTGATAATTGGGCTTACTTCCTAGCAGTTGGGTACTTTCTGTAAAAAGGAAATATAAAACTAAATTATAGACATTATGCTGTGCCTGAAAGAGAAAAGAAATGAGAAGATATAATTGAACCTGTAAAGAGTTCATTTGTAGATGGGACATTTCCTCCTGGGAAATGAAAGACCTCACAGTAATACAATGAATATACTTCTGATTTATGGTAATTAATTCTGAATGTGGGTTATCTACCACATTGCTCTCTATAGAAGATGAATTGTACAACTAAATTATCAGGGTCTTGGAAGTAAAATTAGCATAACCTTAACAGAAAGTGAAGTTTTGTACCTCATCTTCACATAGAAGGCATAGATCAAGCCATCCTGTCTTATTTCACTGCCCAGAGGTCCAATTATAAAAAGGAAATGAAGCAAAGAAGGAAGAGCTTTCCTATGTATTCTTCCATGACATGAGTTTTTTTGGTTATCACACCAAGTTTAGGGGAAGATTGAGGTACCTTCACTCCATTAATTCTGACCTCAAGGTAAGAGTCAGATGAGAGTGGATATTGTCCCCTGTAGAAGAATGTCACTTCATACCCAGATTTGGAATAGAATAGTGTAATCCAACATATTGAAAGTTATACATAACTAGCTCTACAGAAATGACAACTTATAATGTGTTCCTAACAGAAATTTTGGAGCCACCTTGCTTGAATTTGTATACCTCTTAAACTTGAACAGTTTATTAGGGCTTTAACCATAATGACAGACTGTATCAAAACTGCAAAACTCAGTTTTAACGTTTAGCCTCCAGCTGTTTCTAGAGGAAAATAAACAACTAATTGGGCATTTTCATTCTCTTTTGAACTGCTAAGTGGTAAGTTAGTTTAGTCAAAATGCTAAAATGAGTGAGCTTAAAGTAAAAGTTACAAAGTAATACCATCTATTCAGGAAAACAAACTGTAGGGTTATTTATGCAATCAGAATCAAATCTAGGAACTGAATTTACACAAATGTAAATAGTCACATAAGCAAGAGCAGCAAAACTAAAACAATCTGAATTTTTCCTAATATTCAAGATTTGGCATCCAATAGAATAATTTCTGAGTTTCACTGTTTATTTTTTTTCAGTCATCTGTTATTAGAATGTATTTCTTAGAGCAGTTTTTAAGGTTCATAGCAAAATTGAGATGAAGAAACACAGATTGCCCCCCAAACCTCCTGCACTCACACCTACATATCCTGCCCTATTGTCAGTATCCCCCAACAGAATGGTACATTTGGTGACATCAATGAACCTACAGTGGAACATCATTATTACTCAACTTTGGATGTGTGCATTTTATGACTTTTGAAAAATGTATAATGGCATATATATACTGTTACAATCTCATACATGGTAGTTGCACTGACCTAAAAGTTCTCTATGCTTCCCCTATTCATTTTCCTTCCTTACTCTGGGTAACTATTGATACTTTTACTACCTTCAAGTTTGCTTCCTCCAGAAATTTATATAAGTGTAATAACTCAATATGTAGCTTTTCAGATTGGCTTCTTTCACTTAGTAATATGCATTTATGGTTTCTCCATGGCTTTTTATGGCTTGATAACTCATTTCTTTTTTAGTGCTGAATAATGTTCCATCATCTGGATATACTACGGGTTATCCATTCATCTACTATAGGGTATCTTGATTGCTTTCAAATTTTTGCCATTATGAGTGCAGTTGTAGTAAATATTCATTTGCTCATTTTGATGTGGACACATGTTTTCAACTTACTTGGGTAAATACTAAGGAATGTGATTGTGAGATAATATGGTAAGAATATGTTTAGTTCTGTAAGAAACTGCCATACTGTTTTTCTAAGTGGCTATACCACTTTGCATTCCCACCACAATAAATAAGTATTCCTGATGCTCCATAACCTTACCAAAATTTTGTATTGCTAATATTTAGCATTGTGGATACTGTGTAGTAATATTTCACTGTGGTTTCAATTTCCAATTTCCTAAGGACCTATGATATTAGAAGACTTTTATATGTTTGTTATCTATTTTAATGTCTTCTTTATCAAGGCTCTGTTAAGGTATTTTGCCCATTTTTTAAATCAGGTTTTTTGTTTCTTACTGTTGAATTTTAAATGTTGTTTGCATATTTTGGATAACAGTCTTTTATCGGATGCCTTTTGCAAATGTTTTTTCCCCATCTGTGGCTTGTCTTCTCATTCTCTTGTGTTTTGCAGAGCAGAAGTTTTTAATTTCAGTGACACCCATATTGTCAATTATCTATTTCATTGATCATACCTTAGTATATCTAAAGAGCCATAACCATACTCAAGGTCTTTCAGATTTTCCCCTATGTTATTTTCTAGGCATTATATAGTTCTGCATTTTACATTTTAGGTCTATGATTGCTTTTGAGTTTATTTTTGTGAGGAGCATAAGATCTGTATATAAATTCTTTTTTTTTTAATGTGCATATTCAGTTGTTCCAGCACTGACTGTCTTTTCTCTATTGTATTGTCTTTGCTTTTTTGCCAAAAATTACTTGACTGTATGTATGTGGATCTGTTTCTGGGATCTCTATTCTGTTCCATTCATCTATTTGTCTATCCTTTGGCCAATACCTACACTGTCTTGATAACTGTAGCTTTATAGGAAGTCTTGAAGTCAGGTATGTCAGCCATCCACCTTTTTCTTCAATATTGTGTTGACTATTCTGGGTCTTTTCCCACTTCATATAAACTTTAGAATCAGTTTGTCAATATTCATAAAATAAGTTGCTGAGATTTTTGTTAGGATTGGATTGAGTCTATAAATCAAGTTGGGAAGAACTGAAATCTTGACATTAATGAGTGCTCCTATTCTTAACATGAAATATCTTTCAATTTGTTGAGTTCTTTGATATTTTTCATCAAAGTTTTATAGCCCTCCTCATATGGATCTTACGCATACTTTGTTAGATTTATGCTGAACTATTCCGTTTTGGGAGTATGCTAAAGTAAATGGTAATGTGTTTTCAGTCTCAAATTCTACTTTTTCTTTGTTGGTATAGAAAAAGTAACTAATTTTTATAAATTAGCCTTATATTCTGCAACCTTTCAATAATTACTTACTGGTTTGAGGAAGAGCTTTTTTTGTAGATTCTTTTGGATTTTCTGAATTACTATTTTTAGTCCTTCAGTTATATATTTCCTTATTCCTTATTTCTTTCATATATACAATTAAATCAGTGTCAGACAGTAGCTTGTTGGATTCCAGAATTGTACTGTACAGGTCACTCCCTCTTAGTACATGCCTTCACAATATGGATTCTATACTTAAGTCTCAGCCTCATTCATGCAGAAATAATTGATACTCAAGTGTCATGAGAATGCTTCTCATGTACAGATTTTCTCAGACCCCAGGCAAGGGAATACTGCCCCTACTCAAACAGCCCCTTATCGTACCACATTTTGTAAAACAGTTTCTGCTATTGTTTGTAATTTTGGTACATTGGAAACAACCCAATAACTTCTCAATATAGAAATAGCCAATTAAATGTTTGAGCTTCCACGTACTGAAAAAATATGTATTTTTTGAATGAGGCAAATTTATATATTCCATACAATTTTAAAAGTAGAATGGCATGAGTGAATTGTATCTGTTATACTGATTGTATAGCATGACCACAATTTTAAATAAAAAAGTTACATATTAACATATATTAAACTATATAGAAAATATTGGGGACAGTAGTATAGCATGCTCTTATTTGTAGTTACTCCAGGGTTAGATAGAAGGCAAATGGAGAGATGAGGTAAATTTTTACTTGTATATGAAATATTAATAATTAAGTTTTTAAACATCCTCTTTGTATAAAAAGAAAAAGAAATTTAATGGTCTTACCATTTACCTTTTAGTGAAATCCCATTTTTTGTAATACTGTCTTCAATAGAAATACTAACTTTTACAAAAGGAATGTTAAAGAATATGTGAATGAAATTTATTAGTATGTTATGCTTTTTAAATTGTTCTCTATATCATTAAGAAAGGGAAAAGAAGGATTTGCACTTGGCTTTATCTTCTAGCATCACACCAGTAGCACAGAATGCATTCTTTAAAGTGTCAGCAGCAGTGATATATTTAGATATACATAAATTTAGATATAAATACCTGTAAACAAGTGTATATGATTATATATGTGTGTGTGTGTGTATATATATATATATACATACATACATACCTATACACACACACACACACACATATTCTTCATTCACATATTCTTATACAGATATGGATTTTATTATATATGCGTCTGGGGATACATATATAATCATGCATGTATGTATATACATACAAAATGATCTTAACACCTGCCTATTATTTGAAAACGAAACATTCAGTTGCCATTTTGAGCATGTCACAAAAATATGGACAGAGGTAAATTTTTTATCAAACAATTTCTTAGGTAACTACTGATACATCTCCTTGACTCCATAAATAAATTGATATATAATTGTTCGGATAGGTTGTTGTTCAAGTAAAACTGAGGTTTATTTTGTAGCACAAAAAACAATGAGCAGAGAAAAGAGATGTAATAAAGCATATCTGACCTGGCAGATTATTGTACAAATTCTTCTCTGCTCTAATCAAAATGCTGTGTGTGTTTGTGTCCATGAATGTAGATAAATAGTGAGAGAGAGGAAAAAACACAGTATTAGATGTACCCACTCTATCCCAGGCAGATATTTAATCCTCACAATAACACTTGAAAGTTAACATTATCATCTGCATGTTATAGATGAGAAAATGAAAACTCAGAGAATTCCCCAGGTCTGATTGATGCTAAAATGTCTGGAATTTTTCATAGATGTTGTATAGGCACGAAATATGTACAACCACATACTGTAATGTTGCACTTTGTCTGTACGAGTACCACTTCTGTACACATAGTGGAGTCTTACTTATTCTACAACCATGTTCTTAACTTTTCCCAAATCACTCATCCTACATTAAAATATACGTATCGTCAATTTAGTACCGTATCCTATTGGGTACTAAATTTTAATAAAATAAACTTCTCTAAGTGGCTTACAAGTAATATATCTTCCCATGTATTATTTTAAAACTATTTTATTTGTTATAAAATCTTAACATTTTATAAGGTTGTATAGTGAATTTCCCACTGTATATAAGAATACAGTCAGCTATATGCCTATAATTAGTATACCATTTGACAGCCATAATAATAACAAAAAATTCTAAAAATACCAAAGCCTGATAAAAGGAATAAATACCTACTTGCAAGATTTCTGGCATGAGAGAGAACTGGTTAAACAAATAATTTATGACATGATCTCATTTGTTGCCCTTAAATCATAATATATTGTTTATTACTTTTTTATTATTTATTGTTTTCTTTTTTTTAATTCGTATAAAACATCTAATTCTGTGTCAAATTGTGGAAGCATACAACCACCTTTAATACCATATATTGTAGCACATGTTAAGAACTTATTTGTTAACACTTTAATGACAGTTAATATAATTAATTTTATGAATATGAGATAACATATTTCTCCTACCTGGTTGACCTAAAATTAACCTTCCAATGAAAAAACATTTTATCACTAGGTTCAAGTTTGGAAGAAATATGTTATCATTTTTTGTGAAAGATGTCTGTTGTTAAGAAACACTATTTTCTGGATTTTACCATTTCTAGGTCATTTATAAAGTTTAGTTTGAGAGCCCACAATGGTACTTCCAAAAATGTTGGTAATTTAAAGTAATCAAACATGCCTGGAATATTCCTCAAAGGTTGGTTAAACATCTTATAAAATTCATTAGCAAATCCATCTGGACCAGGGTCTTTTCCAGATGGGAAACTTTCATTACTACTCATGATTTTTCATGGTTTATTATAGGTGTAGTTTTAATTTGAGAGGGTCACAGATAGATGTGTATCATAAGTAAAGCAACACAATTGTTTAATATTTGTTTAAGAGATCCTTCTGAATAACCACATACAAAAATTAAGCAATAGCATATTTTTGATGAGTCTGAGTTAACAGATTTTTTCTTTTATTTATATGATTCAGAAATAAGTGCATTTTAAAATTTCAACTGAAAAAAATTGTGATTATCCATTTTTTAAAAATTATACAATCTTTTTGTTTACTTTCAGAGCTCTATCAATACCAGATAGTGAAATGTAACATCCTGAATATATGAAGCTCCCTGAAAATGTTAAATTCTTACAAATTGGCATTTTAAGACACATCCATACTGAATGAACTGGTAGAGAAGGACAATATTCAAAAACATTGGCAATCAGTTGTTTGAATATATATTCAATTAAATTTGACAAATATTTGTAAATCCTTATTTTAAGCCTGGCATTATTATAGGTACAAATATAAATATAAAATATGTAAAATAGTAGTTTAGGAGAGGAGATAAAAATATAGACAAGGAATTGAATTATAGTTTGACAAGTGAGGTAAAAGAAGCATGTACTAGGTACAGTAGTGGTGAAAGCAGGGGTGCGCTACTTTTCTTGGATATGGTAAAAAGTTCTATAGATGCAGAGATGCTGAAAATGCTTTTTTGTATTTGTGAAGAAAATAACTCCTGACGAAAGGAACTGCATGAATAGAGACACAGAGCACGACACGTGCAGTCACTTGCAAATAGCCCCCCTTTGTTTACAATGGCAGTAAAATATTGATTTACCCCACATCGTTATGAAATATAGAATTAGGAATTTTAAAGCAACACATCATATCCCCCTTACACCAAGAAAGAAAACATTCCCTAAAGAAATTAGGCTCTCTCAGCCTTAGCACCATTTTCTTAGAAATTTCTGCTCCATGAGAGCCAAGTGGAGAAAGAGGCACATGTGTAGGTAAAAGTACAGAAGAAGAAAGATGAGGCTGAGATCGAAGTAAATTGCCAGTGTGTACTCCCATGGAGGCCACAGGAGCAGAATATGGCATGCCAATGACCGAGGACAATGATACAAGTTATTGGACTGCATTCTACTCTAGAGGTTGTCTCTCAATGGATCTGGAATTTCCATTGCCATCTAATTGTCAAGGCCACCTCTGAGAGAACCACCTTGCTCATACCATGACAGTTCCCGTTGACCTTTGCCCTGGGCCTGTGATACTCTAGACTAGATCTGTGCTCAGGTGTTGCCGTAATTACAAATTTGTAAGAAAGAGTAATAATGCAATATATTATTTCTTCTGCTCTCTTAGAATCAAACAAAGATGGGGAGACAGAAATCAGAACATTCGGGACTTTAGTCTGAAAATGACTAATGTGAGTCTTCATCAGATTCCCAAAATTCATTCAAATCAATGTCCCCAATGAAATTACGAAACAGGCCAAAATGTGCCACTGACAGGACTTTACTTAAAGCTGGAAATGTTAGCTGGGGTCAAGCAACATTAAACAAGGACATTTAGCCGAGCTATAACCTACTTTCCCTCTAGGGCTGAGCTGATGTTTTTTATTATTCCAAGAAATTTGTTATAATAAATTCAGTTGAGGTGTTCTCTTCTCCATTTCTTTTCTTCCCCATAGAGCATAAGGCACGGTTGGTTTACGCAGCTCAATCTCCTTCACGGCCTGGGGACATTCTAGTATAGTAGAAGAATCCTTTTATAGAAATACACACACCCACAGCTGTTTCACTCACTGTTGTCAGAAACAATTTGTTCTGAAGGGAGGGAGTTGAGTAATGAGTGCTTGCACTAATTCACACTTTAAAGAGGACAGAGATGGGTCATCGGATTACATATTAGGGTTGACCTTCAAATAGCAGCCTACCCGTAGTTAGGAAGACAGTATTCCCAGGGATAGTCTCTTGTCTTAGGGACCAAAGCCATCCTACAGTTCAAGCCAAGGGTCTAGACCCTCTCAGGCAGAAGGCATAATCTAGGCTCTTACCTGCCGACCTTGGCTAATGGAACCTAGTGCAGAACAGAGAGACATGGGTTCCAAGGCTGAGATATGTAAGATTATGAGAATAGTTTCACCCTCTTTGGGTGGGTCCAAAGATACTTTCAATCTCACAGTCCCT
Source organism: Cheracebus regulus (assembly GCA_963574635.1). Taxonomy (NCBI): domain Eukaryota; kingdom Metazoa; phylum Chordata; class Mammalia; order Primates; family Pitheciidae; genus Cheracebus; species Cheracebus regulus. Next base: position 116,813 of record CAUYQU010100270.1, read on the forward strand.
CTGCACTGAATACAGGTGACTCTGAGTTATTTTGGGGGAGAATACACACACAAAGGACATTTTACAACGTTTTTCCTGAGAGTAACTTTCAACTGACTTTCCCTCACTACTTTAAATTGGCAAAATTGATGATCAAGAAGAGTCACAGGTAAATACTTCTCCAATTCAAATTCGAAGAGCATGAAATGTTAATGGGTATATATATCTAGAAAAACAAAGGGATTTTGATGGTTCAATCAGTTTGAAGAAAGTATGAGTTAAATAAATTAGATTATAGGACTTCTCAAAGACTTTTTTCATGTTTATTAAAATTCTGAATCTCTAATAAAGATATGTAATAGTGACTATTTCTAAAATTATTTACAAGTAGAATCATTTCTGTCTAAACCTTTTTGAATATCTCACTGAAGACTGGTATTCTATGGACTGAGAATTGCTGGTTTAATAATAACAATAATAGCTAATATTCACAGAATTTGAATTCTGTGTGTCTTGAGTCAGCCTCAAGAATATGCATTTTAAGACAGTAATTATTCTCTTTGCACAAATTATGGGTCTAAACCAAGAGCAACTTCTGATGAAAGAATTTGTTCAAATTCTTTCAATTTATGGGCAGAGGGTAGAAAGAGAAAAGTTGGGTAAGGACATTTTTGGGGATTCTCCAAATTTCAAGCAGTGAAAAAAGTTAGTAGTGGTGAGAGTTGGGATAATTAGATAAGCTCCATAAGGGTCCCTGATAAATGAGACTCATCCTTTGAAGTATAATACCTTAAGTCTTTATAATTTTCCAGCCTAGTTGTAGCATAATCTGTTCCAATATAGTCTAGTAAGAATTGGTGGAGCATCTATTTATGCAGACATTTACTACAAATGATTTAACATTGTGGGTTGGGTAGGATGTGAATGTATGCTGTACTTGTTTTCGGGAGGTTTGAAAACGTAAAAGATGTAAGTAATAGAATGGAGAAAGTCACATGGGAAGCAGACATAATAAAACACCAGACCGTGCCTATGCTACACCATGTACAAGGTGAAAGAATGAGCGTGGCAGAGAGGAAGTGTGGAGGCTCTGTGGAAGAGGCAGGATTTGATCACAGCTGTGAAGGAGCTGGTAAGGCTTGGACAGGAGAAGGACATCCAAGTGAAAGAGACAATTCAAAACAATAGTTTATAGGGAAAGAGATGCAAAACCTGTTCATTAAAGAGGCAGTTTCATTTTGTTGGATTAGAGGGTCATAGGAGGATGTAACAGGATGTAAGAAAGAAAAAAATAGGTTGATTACAGATCAGAGAAGATCTTGCATATGATTCTGAAGTCTATGAAATTTTCTTGATAGATATTGACAAACCTCTGGAAAGTTTGGCGAATGTTCTTATAAGGAGTAAAATGAGGAGACTGAATAATGAACAAGAATGGGTCAAAACTCCTGGTCAGATTTACAGTGGAGGATGAGACCTCATTACAATCTCTTATTTCCACCTGTGTGAAATTATTAGCAGACAGCTTAAATGCCAATCCATGTGGAGTCACTCAGAGATAGGTTAAGCCACTGGGTTATATGGAAACTTTATTTCTATGGAATAGGGTCAGCCTGGGTAGACAGTCTAGATTACATGCTACACATTTTGAAGACTTCTGCTATCTGCAGTGAAGAAACATCAAAAATGTTTTCACAGTTCTCTGTTTTTAAAGAATCCATTAGCATAGTAAATAAGCCCAACTTTATCTTCTGTATTTAATGTACACTATATAAGAAAGATAAGAGGCAGTTTATGTATTTTAAAGTTCTGCTAAATACACACACACACACACACACACACACACACACACACACACACACACACACATATATATATATAACAGAGCTATCTCAAGAAGGAGCTGCACAGTACACAATTTTAATTTTGCAGAGCTTCACAATTTTAATAATTATTTAGGTCATACTGTTGTGCAGAGGATCTCAGATTCTATTCCATAGTGTCTCAGTGACTGTTTCACAGTGCTACTAGGCCAAAATAAATGCCTCATAGTTCCATTTATTTAGTAGTTGGGTCTCAAAAACTCAATAAGAATTTACTTATAACAACTTGGAAATCATTTGTGCCACATATTGAAAGAATAACATTTCTATTTTATTCTTAAATAAGCGCAATCACTTAACCATGGGATGCATGAACATGCCAGATATTGTACATCTTCTAATGCACAAAACTCAAATTCAAATTTGCCACTGCTACTTTTATTTCCTGCTCCACATCGATTTTCATGGAGTGTTTCTTTTAGCCATAGAAATCGCCCAAGACAGCTTCACCACAAATATTGACATTGTCTAAAGGCACATACTGCTATCTAATGTTGAAACTATAAATTACCTCAAGCTTGTATGTGCAGTGTTGCTGTTTCCCTTGAAATATATTAAACATTTCAGGGCACTTCTGTGAGCTCACTGCATCACCACAGAATATCTTGGCACAGAGTTTGGAGACCATGGCCATAGTGCTTGCTTTTGAACACCTGGTAAGGATATGAAAGTAACAGGTGATGGTGGGGATAAAAGAAATAACATGTGTGTAAAGGTACAAGAAATTGACTTCTGAACAAAGAGTAATAAGACAGGCAGTCTGGTGACAGAAAAGGCTAAAAATGTTTATGGCTAAAGAACAATTTGAGGCTCAAATATATGCAAATAATATTTTTTGTCCACTGACCACTATAGCAAAGCTAATGGCATCAGATAACCAACCTTCACCCTCATTTAAGGTTGTCCTCAAATACCTTTCTTACTCCACCAAGTTTGGCTCAGTCTCTATGATCAGGATTAGGGGATGTTTGATTAAGAGGTCTTTGTAAATTCCCACTAATATTAAATCTGTACCCAACAATCCTGCTTGTAGTTAAATAGTAGTGTTGAAATTTTGAAAATATTTTGGATTTCACAAGAGAAGATTTTTAACTTTCAACCTATTTTTTTTAATGAAGTTAATTTTCTTTTAGTCTTAATTTCAACACTTAAAGTGTGCCTGCATATCAATCTCTCAGTGACTGCCTTTAAAAATGATTTTTAAAAGCCCACATATGAGGGTAATTTCTTTCATTTACATGAACGACCCTCTAGGGTATGCAGAGTTTCAAGTATATTTTGGGAAGGATATGTTGCAGACTTTTAGAACTTGTGACCAACTTTTAATTCTCTGATAGTCTCGGCAGGAGGTGTGGGGTGGGGGGAATTGCTGTCAAAAAGTTTTGACTTTAGAAAAACTACATTCTTCACCTGTACGAAAATTCAACTGTGTTAACCTGCTTCTGTCATAAAGCGGTACAACCTCATGAAAGAATAATACAAAATAGCTGATTTATCTCTCTATAAATCATGAAGTTTCTCAATTAGAAGAAATCTTTAAGGAACTGCTGCTATTTTTCCATGTGTTTATTTGATAATTTTTATTTTTGGAATTTTGAACTTCTTACACCTCACATTTAAAGATAATAAAAGAAGTAACACAATTAAACCCTAAATTTCTTATTTTTTTATCCATGAATTCTATTTGATGTTAGTCTCAGAAAAAAACATTTTCACAGATTGAGAAGGTATTTGATTACAAAAGGTCAAGGCAAAATACCAGCATATTTAACCAATACATTTTTGTAGACTGTTTATAGAAATTATCTGAGTTGCATAGCAACAGTCTTTTTAATTACTACTTGCTATCCAGATTTTAATAATTTAATTAGTACATTTTGCTTCGTTAAATTGCTGTATTCAATAGATTTAATGAATTCAATTCATATCATGTTTTAAATGGTTTTTTTTCCACATGTTGCTGGGCAAGTCAGAATATGAACTATATTTATCTTCTATTCAGATACAACATAACAGAAATAAAATGCAGTTTTTTGGATATAAATGGTATGTTCTGAAAGAGAAATAGTTAATTAGAAATTTGGAGGTGAACATGCTTTTCCAAGTTATACCATGTTCAGAAAACTGAGAAAGTTTACAGGTGGGTTTTTTTTTTTTTTTTTTTGATGAGAAAAATAAATTTGAAGGAAAAAAATACTCTTTTAATGCTCTGTAATAAAATTTTGAAAGTTGCTTTCATGAAGTTTCCAGTTAGGGAATTACTATAAATTGAGATGTATGATTAATCTTTGAAGATTGGCTTTCTTTTCTTTAATTCTAAGATGTAATTTATAGTTTCAGGCTTCATATCAGCAGCATATCTTAGAAGCCCACCCGGTCCTTCTTTATCTCCACCTGGAAGCCTCATAAGCACTTTAAACTTAACATGATCAAAATCAAACTTTTATCCCCAACCCTCAAAGCTTTTATCTCACAGTCTTCCTTATGTTAGTAAATTACCCCAGTGTTTATGCAAATACTCCAGGCAATAATCCGAGGGTGCCCTTTGATTCCTCCTTTCCCTACACCCCCCTATATCTATTCCATTAATGATTTTTATTGTTTCTACCTACAAAATATATGTCAAACCTATTAACTTTTCTCCATCTTTTCTGCTGCCAAGCTAGACCAAAACACCGTCATCTCAAGATACTCTCATGTCAAAGTGGTCTCTCTAAATCCATTTCTCTCTCTACATCCCATTCTACACACAGCAGCCAATTAAATCTTTCTGTAACATAAATAATAGCATGTGATCCCCTAAATGCGTTCCATGGCTTTCTTTTGAACTTACAATCAAATTTTTCCTGGAATCTTTGTCCGGATCTGTTCCTTCCTAACTCGCACATTACACTGTATAGTTCACCACACTCACCCACATCAATCTTACTTTGTTTCCTTGAGTGTTGTAAGTGCTTCACCACCTCAGCAGTTTGCTATATGCAGTTTTTGCTGTCTGAAACACTCTTCCTGCCTGCTTTTCCCCAACATTGGCTTGTTCTTATTCTCCATATCTTTAACATAAATGCCGCATTTACACAGAGGCTTTCTCTGCATTCTTATCTAAATATTTTTATATTCTTTTCCCTTATTACTCTTTATCTCATCAGTATTATTTCTGTCACAGCAACTATCACAAATGTTACTTATTTCTTTAATATTTTATAAAGGTATAATTGAAAATAATAATTGTATATATTTAATGTGTACAACATGATGTTTTGTTTTACATATAACTTTGTGAAATGATTACCACAATTAAGCTACCTAACATGTCTATCACCTCACCTAGTTACCTTTGTTTAATGTGGTAAGAATAAGTGAAATCTAATCTGTTAGCAAATTTCAAGTACATAACACATTATTAATGTGTTAATATTATATAGTGATATAATACATTATTATTTGTTATTAGTTAATATTTTTTAAATAGATATTAACTATAGTCACCATGCTGTACATTAGGTCTCCAGAACTTATTCATCTTCTAACTGAAAGTGTGTACCCTTTGACCAACATCTCACTATTTCTCTGACCACCCCCAACCTCAGGTTACCATCCTTCTACTCTCTCTTTCTATGAGTTACATTTTTCAGATTGTGTGGATAAGTGGAATCACTTTTTCTTTCTGTGTCTAGCTAATTTCATTCAATATAATGTCTTCCAGATTCATCCATATTGTCACAAATGACAGGATTTCCTTCTTTGTTAATGCTGAATAACGTTTACACACACACACATATGCACACATCACATTTTCTTTATCCATTCATCTGTAAATGAGCACTTATATTTTATCTTGACTATTGGAAAAAATTCTGTGATAAACATGGGAGTACAGATATTTCTCTGAGAAACTAATTTCATTTCTTTAGGATATTTGCCCAGAAGTGGGACTGCTGGATCATATGGTAGTCCTATTTTTAATTTTTTTAAGAAACTTCCATCTTGTTTTCACAGTACTGTACAATTTTACATTCCTACCAACAATGTATAAGCATGCTTCTTTCTCCATACCCTCACCAGCACTTATCTTATAACTTTTTGCTAATAGCCATCCTAACAGATGTGAGGTGATATGTTATTGTGGTTTTGATTTCCATGTTCCTGATAATTGACGATGTTGAGCACCATTTCATATACCTATTAACCATTTGTATGTCTTCTTTGAAAAATATCTGTTCAGATCCTTTGACAATTTTTTATATAAGGTTATTTAGTTTTGTTATTGAGTTGTATGGGTTCCACGTATATTTTGGATATTAAACCATTATTGAATATATGGTTTGCAAATATTTTTTCCCATTCCATAGATTTCCTTTTCATGTTGTTGATTGATTTCTGTGTCATAGAAACTTTTCAGGTCCATGTACTTCCCCTTATTTATTTTTGCTTTTGCTGCCTGTGCTTTTCAGGTCATTTTCAGAAAATCTTTGCCCAAACCAGTGGCATGGAGCTTTTCTCCTATGTTTTCTTCTAGGAGATATATGGCTTTAGGTCTTATGTGTTTAATCCATTTTGAGTTGAGTCTTGTGTGTGGTGTAATATAAAAGTAGAATTTCTTTTTTCTTTTTTTTTCTTCTGGATATCACGTTTTTCTGGCACCATAATTGACACTATTTTTTCTCCATTATGTATTCTTGGCACCTTCATTGAAGATGAGTTGACTGTTACTACATGGGTTTATTCCTGGGCTTTCTATGCTGTTCTGTCTGTTTGTTGTTGTTATGCTCCTATGATAGTGTTTTCATTGCTATAGCTTTTGGTTATAATTTGAAATCAGGAATGTGATGCCTCCAGCTTTGTTCTTCTTTCTCAAGTTTACTTTAGCTATTGAGAATCTTTTGTTGTTCCAGATGAATTTTAAGATTTATTTCTCTATTTCTGTGGAAAATGCCATTGGAACTTTGATAAAAATTGCATTAAATCTGCATGTCTCTTTGGGAAGTTTGTTTAGACAATAATGATTTTTTTAAATCCATCACCACAGGACTTTTTTTAAATATACTTGCATTTCTTCCATTTCTTTCATTGATGTCTTATATTTTCAGTATGCAGATCTTTTACCTCCTTGGTTAAATTTATTCCTAAGTCTTTTTATTCTTTTAATGCTGTTTAAGGATTGTTTTCTTAATTTTGGGCGAGGGGAGTTTATTCTTAGTATACAGAAACAAAGCTGACATTTTTGTCTTGATTTTATATCCTATGATTTCACTGAATTTATTAGTAACAGCTTTTTTTCATGGAGTCTTTCTATGTATAAGATTATATCATCAGCAAACAGAGACAGTGGCACATTTTTCTTTTGATTTGGATGCCATTTATTTCTTGTCTTGCCTAACTTCTCTGGCAAGAACTTCGTTTTATGTTGAATTGAAGTGGTAAGAGTAGACATCCTTGTCTTTTTCCTGATTTTAGAGGAAAAGCTTTTAACATTTCACCACTGAAAATGATATTAGATATGGGCTTCTCAAATATAGCCTTTATAATGTTGAAATATATCCCTTCTATTTCTCAGTTTTTGGGTGTAGTTTTTGTCATAAAAGCATATTCTGTGTTGTCAAATGCTTTTTCTTCATCTATTGAGATGATGATATAATTTGTATTCATTATATTGATGTGGTGTTTCAGATTTATTGATTTATATATGTTGAACCATCCTTGCATCCAGGGATAAATATCACTAGATCATGGTATACGATCCTTTTAATAAGCTATTGAATTCATTTTGCTAGTAATTTTTTTTTTTTTAAAAATTGTATCAATGCTCATCAGGGATATTGGCTTGTAATTTTCTTTCTTTGTACTATCCTTTTTGGTTAGGTATAAGGGTAACACTGGCCTCATGAGTGCTTCCTTCAATTTCTTGTAACAGTTTGAGAAGAACTAGTGTTAATTTCATTAAATGTTTGATAGAATTCACCAGTGAGACCATGAAGTCTTGGCCTTTATTTTATGAGAGATTTTTAATTGCTCATTCAATCTCCTTACTCATTATTAATCTGTTCAGATTTTCTGTTTCTTCGTGATTCATTCCTTGTGCATTGCAGGTTTCCAGCAACATATCCATTTATGCTAGGTTACCAATTTGTGGATGGTATTCAAATAGTTCCTTATGAATCTTTGTATTTCTGTGTACCAATTATAATGTCTCTTCTTTCATTTCTGATTTTGAGTGTTTGCTCTTTATGTATTAACTGACAAATAATAATTGTACATATTCTTGAGTACATAGTGATGTGTCAATACATACAATGTGCAGTGATCCATCAAGGTAATTAGCATATTCATTATTCAAAACATTTATTCATTTATATTTTTTCATCACTCTAGCTAAAAGTTTGTTGATGTTCTTTATCTTTGCAAAAAAAAAAAACAAACTCTTCATTCTGTTAATATTTTTCTAATGCTTTTTGTAGTCTCTATTTCATTTATTTGTGCTCTGAAATTTGGTATTTCCTTCCTTCTATCTTTAGCATTAGTTTGTTCTTTTTTTCTAGCTCCCTGAAGTGCAAAACTAGGTTACTTATTTAAGATTTTTTCTCCATTTAGGCTTTTATCTCTGTAAGCTTTTCTCCTAGAACTGCTTTGGCTGTATTTTGCAAGTTTTGATATGTCATATTTTCATTTTCATTTGTCTCAAAATATTTTTTAAATTCCTTTTTGATACCTTCTTTTCCCTATTGGTTGTTCAGGGGTGAGTTGTTTAATTTCCACTTATTTATATCTATGCATTCCTTAATTTTTACTTATTTATACCTTAATTTACACTTATTTATACCACTCATTCTACTTATGTATTCACTTTTTGATACCTAGTTTCATACCGCTGTGGTCAGTGAAGATGCCTGATGTGATTTCAGTTTGCTTACATTTTCTTACTTATTTTGTGACCTAATATATGTTCCATCCTGGAGTATGTTCCATGTGTGCTTGAGAAGAATGTGTATTCTGCTACTGTTGGGTGAATTGTTCTGTATATCTTAGATCTACTTTGTCTAGAATGTAATTAAAATCCAATATTTCCTTATTCACTTTTTATGTAGGTGATCTATTTATTGCTGAAAGTGGGTATCAAAGTCCCCTACTATTATTCTGTTGCTCTCATATCTCCCTTCAAATGTGTTAATATTCACTTTACATATGTAGGTGCTTTAATACTAGGTGTTTATATATGTATACACACACATACACACACATACACGTTTCAAATTGCTATATCGTTTTGATGAATTGACCCTTTTATCATTATAAAATGACCTTCTTTGTCTTGTTTTACAATTTTTGACTTAAAGTCTATTTTGTCTGATTTAATTACAGCTACCCCTGCCCCTTTCTTTTGGGTTTTATTTGTATATAATATCTTTCTCAATATACTCACTTTCACCTTATGTATGTCCTTAAAGCAGATGTGAGTTTCTTAAAGACAGCATATAATTTGTTCTTGTTTACTGAACCATTTAGCCACTCTGTCTTTTGATTGGAGATTGCAATTCATTTACATTTAAAGTCATTACTGATGGGTAAGAACTTACCATTTTCATTTTACTTATGATTTCTTGGTGGTTTTATTGATCCTTTATTCCTTTGTTCCTTTATTTCTTTTTTGTTGTCTTTCATTGTGATTAGATGATTTTTTGTAGTGGTGTGCTTTGATTCTTTTCTCTTCGTCTTTTGTGTATATACTATAGATTCTTGATTTTTATTATGAGGGTTAAATAAAACATCGTAGGGTTAGACCAGTCTATTTCAAGTTGATAACAATTTTACTTGCATACAAAAATTCTTCATTTTTATCTCTCCAGACACATGTTCTGGTTTTTATGTTGCAGTTTATATCTTTTAAATTGCATATGTGTTTAATCGCAGTTCTTTGGGAGGCCAAGGCAGAGGAATCTCTTGAGGCTTGGAATTTGAGACTAGCCTGGGCAATACAGCAAGACCCATATTTAGAGAAAAAAAAAAACAATAACTAGGTGTGGTGGTATGTGTCTGTAATCCTAGCTACTCAGTAGGCCAGCATCACCTCAGCCCATGAGTCCAAGGCTGCAGCAAACTATGCCCCTCAGGAGCTGTTCTCGTGTTCTGTAATAGCTCCAGTACTGTGAACTGGCTGGGATATATTCTGCATGGCCACAAAATCCAACACCTAAGGTTGCAGGAGCAAATGCCAGCCTTGATGAGGGCAGGTATCTTCCAGTCTTTCCAGAAGGGCTCCCAACACATACTTCTCTGCGCAGACATAGCCTCTCAGGGCCTGGACAGCACTGGTGTGGAGCTGGTTGTCAATTATGATTTCCCCCCGACACTGCAAGATTACATCCATAGAGCAGGGAGAGTGGGCCATGTGAGGTGTGAGGTTCCAGGCACCGTCAGCAGTTTTGTGACCCATCCCTGGGATGTGAGCCTGGTTCAGAAGATTAAGCTGACGGCTCGTCGAAGGAGAAATCTTCCAGGACTGCCATCCTCAATGAAAGAGCCTTTGCCACAGCAACCTGATTTTGACAAATCTGAGTAAAATGTGATGCTAGAATAGGGATCTTTCCCAGTGTCTTGGGTGGGTGAGCACACCTGTCAGTGGGAGGCTCTGGGCTGCCTTTTCAGCCCCTTGAGGGTCAGATGAGCTGCTGTATGACTTAGATGGGTAAGCTGCTGGCCAGCATTGGAGAAGATGCCGCGGAGCATGGCTCTCTGTAGTCCTTCACAAGACATGTGAAAAATTAAAGTGGATTTTGACTTATTAAAACAACAACAACAACAACAACAACAACAAACTATGATTATGCCACTGCAATCTAGCCTAGGTGACAGAATGAGATGCTGTCTCATAAATAAATAAATCAACACAAGTAAATAAATTGTATATTCATTAGCAAGTTATCATAGTTATATTTATTTTCAGTATTTTTGTCTTTTACCTTTTATACTAAAGTTAAAATGATTTACAGGCCACTATTACAGTAGTAGAATATTTTGTACTGGACTATATACTTAGCTTAACTAGTGAATTAACTTTCATATGTTTTCATGTTACTAGTAGCATCCATTTGTTTCAGCTTGAAGAACATGCTTTAGCATTTCTTGTAAGGCAGGTCTAGTTGCAGTGAACACCCTAAGCTTTTATTTGTCTGTGAAACTCAATCTTTATTTCTGAAGGACAGATAGCTTTAAAGTGCTCTTGGTAGGGTTGTTGTTTTTTTTTCGTGGCACTTTGAATGTATCATTTCATTTTCTCCTGGCCTGCAAGGCTTCTACTGAGAAATCTGCTGATAATCTCCTGGAGGGTCTCCTGTTTGTGATGTATACAATTCTATTCTACTTTAAAAATCATCTCTTTCTTTGATTTTTGACAGTTTTAATGTGTCTTTGTGAAATCTTATTTGCAGTGAATCTGATTGGAGGCCTTTAAGCTTAATGTACCTGTATATTTATACCTCTCCCTATATTTGAAAAGGGTTCAGCCATTGTTTCTTTAAATAAGCTTTCTGCATTCTTTTCTCTCTTTTCCTTTTTGGACTCCTATGATGTGAAAGTTAGCTCTCTTGATAGTGTCCCATAAATCCCATAGTCTTTCTTTATTTTCTGTCATTTTTAAAAAAAATACTTTATCCTCTCACTAAATATTTTCAAATAACCTGTGATTTCAAGGATTCTTTCTTCTACTTAAGTGTGCCTTGACACTCTCTTCCATTTTTTACTTCAAATCATGGTATTCTTCAGCACCAGAATTTCTGTTTGGTTCTTTGTTATGATTTCCATCTCTGTCTTTCCTAAACTTCAATTTTGTGGTGTTATATATCTGTATTCTCTTAAAACTCACCAAGCTGTCTTAAAACAATTATTTTGAATTGTTGAGCACTTCATAGATCTCCAGTTCTTTTAGGTTGGGTACTGAAATATTATTGTGTACCTTTGGGGGTGTCATGTTCCTTGATATTTTAATTGAAGTCTTAAAGTTTTTACATGAAATCCTCGAAGTCTTCCATTGTGGTCACTGCATTTGAAGAAGTGGTCACTCTAGCTAATTGTTACTCACTGGCTTCAGGAAAGAAATACCTTCACGAAGCAAATTGGTGAGGGTTTTGGAGGCTCTCTCCAAACTTTTCTATAGATGAGTGTGTTCCATATCTCTTGCTCTTCTTGGGATACTATTCTTTTTTTTCTTCAACTTTTATGTAAAGTACAGGGGATTGATATGCAAGTTTGTTGCATGGGTTATTGCACCCAGACACTGAGCATAGTACCTAACAGGGAGTTTTTCAACCCACAGCCCTATCCTACCCTCCCCACACTAGCATTCTGTGGCATGTATTGTTCCCATGTTTATGTCCATGTGTGCTCATTGTTTAGCTCCCACCTATAAGTGAGAATATGCAGTATTTGTTCTTCATATTATTCAGTATCTTCTGTGGCTAGCAGATGAGATGTTTAATGTGATGACTTTAAATAAAAATGAACATCATTTTAAAGGAAAGACATATTAATTAATTCAGGAAAAATTGGATATTTACTGTGATCCCGGCACCGTACTAAGTGCAAAGAAATAATGCTTTCATGAAGTTACAGCAGACAAAAAACGACACAAAGGCTTTCTAAATGTAACTCAGTAATGGAATATGTAATTTTCTGTTCAATATGGTTATGTTACACTGTTGACTGAGGAAATGTACTATCAACTAAACTGAGAAGGTGCTTTGATGAATGTTTTAGATGAGAAGAAGGTGGAGAAGAAGGTGTCTCTTCCTTCAAATCTCCTATAGGAGACATATGCAAAAAACATTTATGAAAAAAAAAGACAAAAGATATCTACTTGTAAAACAGAATTAAAGTACATAATAAAAAGAGTTAAATCCTAAAAATAATTAATTTGAATGACTTATTGGGATCATTTAAGAAAATAAGATTTTATAAGTCTGTCAAAATATAATAGAGTCCCCAGAACTTGTGACTGTACTTTAACATCTTTCACATATATATTGCATGATAAATTAATTTTTTACCCTGAGGATTAGAGTTTCTGTTAACCCCTTTGTATTATATAAAAATGAAATTACATACAAACTTTTATAGGTATCAGATGTGATGGCATTTGGCTGGGGGTGGAGGGACAGTATAAATGTTTTTGCATTAATGACACCAAAATTGTTAGGAACTGTAAGATGAATAATTTTTGGAAGCAGAGTCACCACAATGTAGAAAACGGAAATTAATCAATGGTTAGATTTTATTTCAGGAAATCAAAGGATATCTATCTAAGTCAGTGATGAAAATTGATTGTTTTATGTGTTCATATGTGGAACACTGATTACAATAAGAACCACAGCATTAAAAATAGGCAAACAAATTTCTAGATTCTGTTATAAAGGAACCTCTGATTTTTGTGTATATATTCTAGCTCTAGAAATCATTGAGTAAGTGAGTGATGATAGTAAGGATTCATTGATTTGTATACTAGGGCAATTTTTTTACTCAGTTATATTGAGATCTATTTCATAGCCCATTTCTCTGTAAAAAGGCATATCTTGGACAATCATGAGCTACACTGCCCAATGCATTAGCCATTAGCTACATGTGAGGAGCATTTGAAATGTGACTGGCCCAAACTGAGATGTGCTTTAAATGTAAATTAAAAAATTAAAAAATCAGGAAGATTTGGTATGGGGAAGAGAGCATGTAAACATTACATTAAGATTTTTATATTGATTATATATTAAAATGGTACTATTTTTGGTATAATAGATTAAATCAAATATATTTTTAAGAAATTCATTGCCCCTCTCTTTTTACTCTTTGTGATGTGTATATGAGTAAAGTTTAAATTGTATTTGTGACTCATATTTTTACTAGATAGCATGGATCTAATAAATATTTTTAAAAGAAGTATTTTTTATCGTAAAATTGCTTTCATGACCCAGTCATTTTTAAATGTCCATTAAATCATAAGGGAATTATACTATGGAACACCATGGCATATATCTTGCCTGTGTTAATATTTGTTTTCCTCATATAAAGGGATTTAATATATTTAGCAAGGGGGCTTTGTAGAGTTATATAGTCTATACTGTTTAAAGTTATACTTCTCCTTTGGTATATTATTTCCTTTCCTTTACCTGCAGTTAGGTCCATTTATTAGTAGGATATCTTCCTGGGAAAATAATAGGATGGATAATTAAATAAGTGGTGATATTTACCTTTTAACAAAGTTTATTCTGTCTCATTTCTGCTCCTCACAGAGATAATGAAAGTTAGTGAAATAATGAGGGAGCCACACTTAGCCAAAAACAGAGATAGCTGGACTTTTCTAAGGATCTTACTCAAGCTCTTCAAAATTGACTTCTTATTTCCCTTACAGTGCCTTGATTCATAACCCCTGTCCCTCCTGAACTCTCATACACACACACGCACGCACATGCACACACACACAAACTCATTATTATTAGAGGTTTGTTTTCCCCCAACTACCACCCCTCCCCCAATTTTATCACAGGTGGCCTCTAAAAATGAAAATCGTTTATGCTATCCTTCTGGCAAAGATCAGTTCTTTTTCTCATGCAAAGATAAAGTGTTCACTTTTATTGTCTCTCTCATTATGGTACATTTATCTAAATGGAATTAATAAAGTACCTACCACAGGTTTCCTTAGCTGATTGCTTACAAGTTTGAGAATGTTAATATTCAAGGACATTAAAACCAGAATAAAAGAAATTAGATCCTTTGAAATAGGAGATATTTTAACGTATGATCCCATAAAATAAAATAAACATTCTAAAAAACGAAGCCTATAAACATCAGGAAGATGGATAAGTTGACACCTCATTTTGCATATCTCTGCTTAATAATATTATATTTCATTTCCCATGCTAAGAAAACAGCCATTACCCAAAGCAGCCACTCGTAAACAGGCCTTGTGAACAGATTGCATCCTTGTTGGTGGTATGATAATTGAAATAAGTTTTCTAGTCTTTTATGAGAAAATACCAGATGTATAAAATACCTATTAATCAACTCTCTTGCTTTTGCAAACATAAGTTTCAGTAGCAATGGCTATTAAAAAATAAAATGTGCAATGAAAAAGAGGATTGCGAGAAAATACCAAAGAATTAGCTAAGTGATTCATCTTCGAGCTGTTTCTGGGTATCTATTGATTGCAGGATGGAGCAGTAAAATCATTACTTTGGATTTCTTTAAGAAATACTTACGATTCCGTCATGCCCAGTACTTCTGCACTGTTTGTCCTAAAGAGAACAGGCAGGGGCGAGGAGGGGACGTGATTGTCAATCAGTACATGAATAGTCCACCATTCTATTTCACCCACAATATTCTATTCTATTCATTGAAGTTTCCAATAAATGTTTCTATCATCTTTTGTAAAGGTAATGTATAGGATCAGCACTTTACAATGCTGTCAGGCCAAGTCCCTCCCAGTTTCCACAATCCTACCCTAACTCACACTACTCTTTCAAATGCAAATGAAAACTAAGAAAATTGAGAGGCAATTGAAAAAGGTGATAGGAAGGAGAAGAGAAAAACTAGCCTAGAAAGAGAAACATTAAAATGACAAGTTTTCCCCAAAGTGCTATTGTACATATATCGGCGAAAACTGTCTTAAACTATTTTTCCCTTGTGCAAAAGATAAAAGAAGTTGTTTCCTAGAGGTAGAAATAGGTGATTTTAATAAACACAATTTTGGTTTTCTGCTTGAATCATGACTTAATATAGTCTCTTTATAACAGTCTCTGGAGTTAAGATCACATGCCACACTCTGATGGTGTCTTAATGCTTCCATATTTCAAGTTCAGGGCTTTAGCTGATGGAGTCTGCTTTTATTCAGCCCAGTGTTCTAAGTTAACTTGCTGGTTTTCTTTGCCCACTTTTACTTTTGAAAGTCAAGCATAAGATAATGTTACATACTTACCTAATTTACATGTATAGCATTTATAGAAAATATATTTCACAATGTCATTTCAAAGCTCAGAAAACGGGTTTTTTTCCACAGACTTTTCTGGCATTCTCTCCATTACCTGACTGTTAAATTCTGCAGATTTAGGGCAGATTCTGAGTGTCCTTTGTTGGTACGTTAGGTTCAGAGTTCCTCCTTTCTTCAGAGGCCCCTGTGTGCGAGTTGATAGTTCTCTAAACCTTTCTTCTCCACCTGATCTGTATTTACTATTATTGGATATTTATTAGTGTTAATTATCTGGAGTTTATACTTGACTCAAAGAGGGAAGAACTCATGGTATCGTCATTAAGCTTCCTTAAAGGTGAATGAAGGTGATACTTTCCCATGGGCTTCAGAATTTTTATCATGTTCAATGACATACTTTGAATCAGGTGGACTTCTTTTAACTGGGTGATATAAGGGATCACCTATTTCAGGCCAGAGTGACTGTGTGTTCCAAGTGCCTCCACTTGAATTTCCAGTTTTGTAAGGCTTTACACTTACAAGTATAGATATACATTTATTGGCAGGGCGGGAGGGCTGGTACAAAGACAGCAGAATCTCTAGAAACATGTCTTGTAAGCACATTACTAAATTACCTTCTATCCATAGTTTTATAGTCCCGCTGCCCTGTATTTTCATGTAGCAGATATCTTTTTCCACCATGTCTAGTTGAATTCCCTCTGTGGGTCTTTCTGTTCCTCACATAGCTTTTTAGAAAGAACCCTGGGCTGTGAGACAAGCCTAGGTTCTAGTCCCACATCTGGCAATCGTTGGTGGAAGCATTTTTGCCAAGCCATTTTCATATACCTGATCCTCAAGTGTCCTCTTGCAATGAATGGGGAATTTTTATTAGTTCATTCTTGGGGGTGGGTAAGAAGAGCACACATTCCTTAGACAAGAACATTAGAATCATGTGGTGGAGAGAGAGGGGATTAGTCAAACTATATGATCCTTTTTCCTACCCACCACAAGAAAGTGTAATAAACTTCCCCAACTCAAGAAACACTGTTAAAATTAATAAATGTCCACACAATTTTTGGAAAATAGGCCTTTTAGAAAAAAATTAGTTATCAGTTTAAACTCCTTCTCCAGAGATATTCATTTACACACAACATTCTGGAAATAGATTTTAAAAGTTCAAATATGTTTACCTCTCCATCTCCCAGTCCCCTGCAAAAATCTGAACCTGTAAGGATCTCAGTATGGTACATTTGCTTGAGAATGCTGCTGTATAATGTAAACCCTCTACTAAAAGCAGTAGGTTTTATTGTTATTCCACTATTGTATAGTCTTAGTTAGCTAACAAACATTTTGGAAAAGAAAGGTGAGTTTAAAAGCCTCCCCAAATTATACTTAATGACCATAAAAATATTTAAATTATTATGCTGTTCAATATAATTCTGACCTCTGAATGCTTCTCAGATATAAGTTATCATTACTGATTCTAAAATGTGACATCACTGCAACCTGAAGCTTAACAGATTTTTCAAAAAAATAGCATCCTCAATGGCTGTTGGCTTTTTTTTAATAGAAGCCTTCAATGAATTAAATGAAAAACTAACCAGAACAGCAATACAGATTACAAACCATAATAGCCAGCTCTAAATGTGTGTCCTGGGATTTCAGATGATGTCATAATCTACTACTGCAAATTTAATAGTATTGTTGCCTGGAAGGCAAGCTATTATAGTATGTTTAATTTCACTAAGATGTAAATTACATGCTTCAGCTTTGTATAGTATTGGCTATTGTCACTTTCACTTATTGTTGCAGCTGTCAGCCATAGTAATATTTATGGCTGTTCTGTTAATCTAGAAGCCTGATGCAATTATCTATCTATCTATCTATCTGTCTATTTCTCATCTCTTCTACTGGGTCTGTTTCTCTGGTTGAACCTTAACTGATACCCTCTCTGAGCCTTAGTTTCTTCGACTGCAAATTGACACTTCATGTCTGGCACACAGGCCTGCTCTAAAGGTTACACAGAGAATGAATGTAAAGCACAGTCCTTGACAAAGATGTTAGATCTATTTTGGACACTATCTGTGCTCTCATCTTCTCTTA
Organism: Cheracebus regulus; assembly: GCA_963574635.1. NCBI lineage: Eukaryota > Metazoa > Chordata > Mammalia > Primates > Pitheciidae > Cheracebus > Cheracebus regulus. The sequence goes on from CAUYQU010100270.1 coordinate 134,720, forward strand.
AACTTTTATTCTTAAGGTGGCTACAGTGCTGCCAGAGAGGTCATCTCAGAAACCAGCCCCTCCCCCCACAGAAATATCCATATGGCCCTTGCAGCTCACAGTGATCCTTCCTGTCTGTGAATTTCTAGGCTCTGCTTACCCTATCCTGAAGCCTGCCCCAATCTGTCCATTGATATTATTTAATCATCTGTGACACAGCATTATGCATCATCTGTTTTCTTACAGTCCCAAAAAGACTTTGGCATATACTGGTTGAGTCCAACTCAGATTTTGGCATAAGGTGCATAGAATAAGCTTCGGAAGCAAAAAGTGCGTATCAATTGGGATCAAAGGACCCATGCTGCTTCTTCCTTCCTCACCCCATCCCCCAGAACAGGTGGCAGTGGGTGGGGGTGGAACATGGGGTGGACTAAATCCCTGGCCACTTTGAGAGCCAAATGGGGAATGTCATTGCACTGCTGAAGTGGAAGGTCAAGGGTCAAGTCATTCCTTAGGATGGTCAGTGCTTGGCTTTGTTCTCACCCTGTTCTTGCAGACACCAAACACTCCTGTTCCTCCTGTGTGCCTCTCCTCTTTCGGAGCTGGGCATTCCCAAGGGACCACCCTGGTTCACCCCCTTGAGCTTGCTTCTCATGCAGGATGTGTGTGCGTCCGTATCTGTGCATGTGAGTTTAATATCAGCACAACCAAGTACAGTCTAATCTACAAGGAACCCCCCAAAATCACAATGAGATACTACTTCATCCCTATTAGGATGGCTAGAATAAGCATTCAGACAATCACACATATTGGTGAGGACATGGGGAAATCAGAACACTCTTTTCTTTTTATTTTTAAAAAAAGCCGACAGCACCCTGTATTCCCAGGCAGTCTCCCATCCAAGTACTAATCAGGCCTGACCTTGCTTAGCTTCTGAGATCAGCCGAGATTGGGTGCATTCAGGGTGGTATGGCTGTAGAGAATCAGAACACTCTTACACTGCTGGTGGGAAGATAAAATGGTGCCACCACTGCCGAAAAGAGTTCGGTGGCTCCTTAAAAAGCCAAACAGAGACCCAGCAACTCCAATCCTAGGTGTACACCTAAGAAAATGGAAAACAAGTGTTCAAAAAAACCTTGGCACAAATGTTCACAGCAGCATTATTCATAATAATCAAAAGGCAGACATCATCCCCATGTGCATGAACTGATGAAAGACAAACAGAATGTGGATAGCCATATAATGGAATATGATTTGGACATAAAAAAGGAATCAAATATTGATTTGTGCTATCACATGGATGAACCTTGAAAAACATTGTACTAAGTGAACGAAGCCAGACGTAAGAGATTGCATACTATAAGGCTGAATTCATAGGAAATATCCAGAGCAGGGCAGAAAGTAGGGTCAGGTGGACGGGGACCAGTTGTGGCAGACAATAGGTGAGTGAGTGCTACAGGGTATGGAGTTGCTTTTGGAGGTGACAAAATTGTCCTAAAATTGACTATGGTGATGGTTCCACAACTCTGTGAATATAATAAAAACCACTGAGTTATAATATACTTTACATGGGTGAATTGTATGCTATGTGAATGACAACCCAACAAAGCTGTTAACAGAACAGGAATGAAGAGAGTGGGGACACAATTCTTCAGCAAATACAGAAACTCTTTTTTGATGACTTTTATGTTTTAGTCAGCAAATACCTATCTTACAAGCAGAGTCCAGATGCTTCCCTAATTTAACTGCTCATCAGCAGATTACCCCACCCACTCCCTGGCCGTCACCTCCTTTGTTTCCTATGGAGAAATAATACAAGCTAAGAATGTAGAACAGCATTCTATGGTAAATACTGTTCGGCACACAGTCAACAGTGTGTAAGCATTTGTTATTTATGTTGTTATCATCTGGCAACCCGGCCTGGTTTCTGCTGCCTCTTTTTGTTTTTTTTTTTAGAGATGGGGTTTCACCATGTTAGCCAGGATGGTCTTGATCTTATGACCTCGTGATCCGCCAGTCCCGGCCTCCCAAAGTGCTGGGATTACAGGCCGAGCCACCGCGCCCGGCCTCCGCTGCCTCTTTAGCTGCTCCTTTCCTCCCCTTCATGGGTTCCTTTTCTTCCCTCTGCCCCTTGAGCTGGGAGCTCCCCGCGTCTGTCTGCGCTCTCTTCAGCTGTGGTTTCTAGTCCCGTGGATCCCAGGTTGACACCTTCTCCAGTGTTTAAATGCCAGCAGCTCAGAATGAAATCTGTCCTCTCTCTAATGTCATCTGCTCCTCCCACTTTCTCGTTCCAACTGCAGGGCTCAGTGTCCTCACAGCTGCTCATCCTGGCTGGGAACCTGGCTGACCTGAGCACCCTGCCACTCCTTCCACACCCTGATTCAGCACGCCCACCCCCGGCTGCGGGGTGCCCTGGCCGATGGCTCAGTTGAATCCGTCTTTGAGAGCTGCACTGTGTGGAAGGGAGACGCCTGGCTCAGGATCATGTCTCCTGGTGGCCGCCTGCATTCATGACTGGTCCGTGTGAGGGCACGAGGCTGTGGCCTCTTTGCCCTAACCTGAGCCAACTCCAAAGGGTATCTCAGCTCCGCGCAGGCTCAGCCGCAGGGCAGTTTGGCTTCCCCCACTGCCCAGTGCTGCTTTTTCACTCCCCCGCAGGCGCTGACCTGGGGCCACCCTCGAATGCTCTTCCTGCACACAACGCTCCCTCTCACAGTCTGCTTCTCATGAAATGTGTCCTGCAACACAGTTAATTGCCTGTGACTTTCCCTGTCTTCTCTGAATCATAGTCCAAAGCCTGCCAACATCTTACGAGTCTATGACTCCTTATCAAGTCCAGAGCCATGCCTGAGTTTGGGTCAATCAAGACAAAAAATCTCATTCCAACTGGTCTGAGCACAAAGTCCTGTTAGAAAGGAAAGTTAAGTAGGAATAGATTTAGCTTTAGCTACAACCTCACCTAGGGTTCAAATGATGTAACCAGAGTTGACTTCTCCCTCTTCCTTCATTGACTGTTTTCTGCTGTACTATTTCCTTTCTCAGAAAAGCTCCCCCCCTCAATTCCCTTAAGAAGGCCGCAAATTTCTAGATTAAAGACCCGTGGAAAAGCACATTTTATGTTCAAAGCTTCACAAAACGTAACACATTCTGATTGGTTCATGCTCTTATCCTCAAACCAATAATGGTGGCCAAGAGAATGTGATGCTCTTATTGGACAGTCTGAGTCACATGACCAACGCCAGACCCTGGGATGAAGGCAGCACTGTCTGAACCAAATAGACTGAGAGTGGGAAATGGGATGGCTCTTCTAGAAGGAAATTAGGTTATGGGGACCCGAATAGTGAATGGATGTTGGGAAACATGTTTATGAAGAACAACAGGTTGCTTCTATGTTTCCATTTTGCAACCACTATAAAAGGTTCCTATATCTCCCCACTTCAAGATTCTCTTTCTGCACCTCTCATCCATCTGGCTGAGCTCTAAATCACAGGTACAATCAGGTATCTGTTCAACAGTCTTTGAGAGGGCGCGACTGCTTTGCAAACAGATAACCGCCATTGTCTTCAGTTTAGCGTTCAAGGTCTCCTTCTTCCAGTGCACCTTACATGGAGCACTTCTTATCTTTCAGACGACTAAGAATCTCCTGGAAGGCTGATTGAAACCCAGATTTCTGGTCCTCCAACCCAGAAATTCTGACTTGGTGGGGCCGGGGCGGGGCCTATGTGTTTGCATTTGTAGCAATTTCTCACTTGGCACTGAAACCGCCAGTCCTAGAACCACACTGCAAATCACAGCTCATGGGTGGTGGTACCTGCTCCTGCAAAATGGGCTGTTCGTTTTTCAGACGCACTTCTACCTTTTTTTTTTTTTGAGATGGAGTCTCGCTCTGTCGCCCAGGCTGGAGTGCAGTGGTGCCATCTCGGCTCACTGCAGCCTACACCTTCCGAGTTCAAGCGATTCTCCTGTCTCAGCCTGTGGAGTAGCAGAGACTACAGATGCGCATCACCTCGCCTGGCTAATTTTTGTATTTTCAGTAGAGACGGGATTTTGCCTTGTTGACCAGTCTGGTCCCAAACTCCTGACCTCAGGTGATCCGCCTGCCTCGGCCTCCCAAAGTGCTGGGATGACAGGCGTGAGCCACCAAGCCATGCCACCTCCACTTTCTTATCTTCTGGGACTCAGCTCTAGCTCTTCCTTAGGTTGATAAGGTCCTTCCCACAATTGCTATCTGTTGAAATCCTAGTTCTCAACAGATAAGGCCAAATTCAAATGCCACGTCTTCCAAGATATCTTTTCTGATTCATCCATCCCTTTGAGTCTCATCGTACCTAACGTACTCCTTCTTAAAAATAATGCATCGTAGTCTGGGCATGGTGGCTCACTCCTGTAATCCCAGCATTTTGGGAGGCCGAGGCAGGAGGATCACTTGAGCTCAGGAGTTTGAGACCAGCCTAAGCAACATAGTGAGACCCCCATCTCTATAAAAAACAAATAAAATAATGTATCATGTTACATATTGTAACATTTAGTTGTGCATTTACCTTTGTCTTACACATTTCTTTAGAACATAAAAAATTAAAGCTTTTTTTGTTTCAAAACGAAACAAGACAGGTTTATTATAGAAATAGTCTAATCAGCTGGGCATGGTGGCTCATGCCTGTAATCCCAGCATTTTGGGAGGTTAAAGTGGGCAGATGACTTGAAGCCAGGAGTTCGACACCAGCCTGGCCAAATGGCGAAACCTCGTCTCTACTAAAATTACAAAAATTAGCCGAGTGTGGTGGCGAATGCCTGTAGTCCCAGCTACTTGGGAGGCTGAGGCACAAGAATCGCTTGAACCTGGGTGGCACAAGCTGCGGTGAGCCGAGATCATGCCACTGCACTCCAGCCTGTGTGACAGAGAGAGACTCTGTCTCAAAAAAAAAAGAATTAATCACATCAAGAAATAGGAGAAAATAATTCACACACAAGGACATCTTTGGGACAATTGGGGGAGATTTGAGTATGAATTGGATATTACATGATGTGAAGGAATTACTGTTAATTATGCTTGCAGTAATAACAGTGGGTGATCAAGTTTTTAAAAAAGTCCTTCTCTGGGATACATACTGAAATTACTGCAGGAGAAGTGGTGCTGTCTGGGATTTGCATTAAAATATTCCAGCAAATAACCAAAAATTCAACGGAGACCAATAAAACAGTGTTATTATTACTAATTGTCAGAACCGGGTGGCGGATACAGGGGCTTCATTATTCTATGCTGCTTGTGTGTTTACAATTTTTTCATAATAGGCCAGGTGTGGTGGCTCACGCCTGTAATCCCAGCACTTTGGGAGGCCGAGGCGGGCAGATCACAAGGTCAGGAGATCGAGACCATGCTGGCTAACACAGTGAAACCCCGTCTCTACTAAAAATACAAAAACATTAGCTGGGCGTGGTGGTGGATGCCTGTAATCCCAGCTACTCAGGGGGCTGAGACAGGAGAATCGCTCGAACCCAGGAGGCAGGGGTTATGAGCAGAGATCGCGCCACTGCACTCCAGCCTGGGTGACAGAGTGAGACTCTGTCTCAAAAAAAAATTTTTTTTCATAATAAAAAATAAAACAAACAAAATAAAAATGCACATATGTGTCTTTATTTTTTATATGCAATGTATATTTATAGAGCTAGAAAGAGGTAGATTTTAAGGTCCTTTTTGTGAGGAACTGTCATTATCGTCTTTTTATCCTGCACAGAACCTCGCATGGTGCCTGGGTCTAGGCAGGTGCTGTGCTCTGAGCTAGCTTCAGCCTGAGCAAGCAGTGGAAGCAACCAGCAGCACCGAACCGTTCCCATCGGCGATCCTTTAGCCTGCAAGCTCCGGAACCCATGGCTGCCTTTCCCCTTACTAGCACTGCACAATCTAGGAAGTCATTTCACCTCATGGAGTTTACATTTCTTATCCGTGAATAGGAATAATACTCTAGATGCATTGTAGATGCATTTTTTTAAAAAAACAAATACTTTACTAAACAGAGTACTATGTTCCAGGCGCCGATAAGTAGTGGATACAATAGTAAAAAAGCCCTATCTTCCAAGAGCTGACATTATTCTAGTAGCGTAAGAAAGATAAACAAATACATTGGCAAAAATATAAAAGATGTTAGAGCCAGGCACAGTGGCTCACTCCTGTAATCCCAGCACTTTGGCAGGCCGACGTGGGCGAATCACAAGGTCAGGAGTTCAATACCAGCCTGACCAACATGGTGAAACCCTGTCTCTACTAAAAATACGAAAGAAAAAGTTGGCTGGGCGTAGTGGCAGGTGCCTGTAATTCCTGCTACTCAGGAGGCTGAGGGAGGAGAATCACTTGAACCTGGGAGGTGGAAGTTGTGGTAAGCTGAGATCACGCTAGTGCACCCCAGCCTGGGCAAGGGTGCGAGACTCCGTCTCAAAAAAAAGATACATAATAATAAATGCTGTGGAGAAAATTAAGTAGTAAAGGAAGAGGGGATATGTTGGGTGGGGGTGGGGATTGGATTTGCAACTTTAAACTGGGTGGTCAGGGTCCCAGTGAGAAGATGGTATTTCTTCAAAGACTTGAGTTTCATGAGAGAATGAGCCACGTGTCTGTCTGGGAGACTAATATTACAAGTGCAGGAAAGAATAGGTGCAAATGGCCTGAGGCAGAACTGTGCCCCCCGTGTCTGAGGAATAGCAAGAAGTAGCACCGCCTGTCTGTACAGGGGCTAAAGGCAGCTACTTGGTTTGGTGCGGAGATACTATGCTCCAGATCAGGGATGGCAAACTCTAAAGGGCGTGATAGTAAATGTTTTAGGCTTTATAGACCATTTGTTTTCTGTTGCAACCACTTAACTCTGCCGTTAAAGCACAAAGGCAGCCCTAGACGAGATGTAGATAAATGGGCATAGCTGTGTTGGGCAAGCTTTATTTACCAAAACAAGTTGGGTACAAATTCGGCCTGCGGGCCATAGTTTGTGAGCCCTCCTCTAAACACATCTATCATGCTTTGATTTTGGACAATGAAAAGAAAATAGTGGAAAACACCAATACATAAAACGAAGATACTGCTTTTTCATGAGCCACCTTTCTACTTTCACTTTAGAGCACTGCCTTTCTCAGAAAAATCACTTGGGTGTGTAGTGAGAAATGTCTGTCCTTGCCTCAACTCTGCTGATTTCTTCTAAAACTCAAGTGTGGCCCTTTCATCTGTCCTTCTTAATTGACCTCCATAATGCCTTATTTCTCATCCTTGCTGCCCTGCCCTACATCTTTCTCATCTTTTGTATTTCCTCTGGCATGTTCGCGCTCTTTCCTGATCAGTCCTAGTTTCTGCCAACATCTTATTGATTGGGTTCATCTAGTGAGACAAGCTATAGCATGGCACATATTGAGCATGAAACGGTGGCTTTGGTTACTGGTATTACTGCTACCCAAGATGGGGGTCTAACTATCAGTGTTTTCATCATGGATAGGTTTCCATTGGCATTAGTGCTGAGGGTGGGTGTCTTGGTGGAGTCAGGGAGAGAGGCCAAGCCTTCGGAGGGAAAGGAAGTGAGAGTAGAGAGGAGAGAATTCAGAAGGGGTCAAAGTTGACAGGCCAGGACTGCCAATGCATGTGGATGTGTTTGGGCAAGTGTGTGCATACATGATGTGTGCTTTACAGCCCAAAGTGGATACTGGCTATGTTGTCAGCAGCAGAAGAATAATTCATACATTCAGGCGTCCATACTTACACTTTGAAAATCCCACCTTAATTGTGTGTGCCTTATGATTACTGGCCATTAGAGACCATTAGTAAATGAACTATGTGATTTCCATCGTGAAATGCAAACTCTCTTGTGAAATGCAAACCTAGTTTCACATATTAATTGCTTCTAATTAAGGAGGAACATTTTGGCCAATTAGCTTTTGGAATTTAAGTGGAATCAGAAGGATAATTCAGAAATTTGCTAATTGCTTCCTCCACTGCAGCTGTTTGCTTTTAGAGCAAAGATATACCATCTGCACATGATGCTGCATGCACACGGATGGCTGAGAGGCTTGCAAACTCTTCTTAGAGTCGTTGTATATACAGCAGTCACCGTACTGTTGGACTTAGCAACGTGAAAAAAACAGGGAGAAAAACGAGGACACTAAGAGAGAAAAAGAGCATCAGTCTGGACTCCGGAGATACAGGTGCTCAATCTGACCCAATGGCTGGGCTGTTGTCTAACACTGGACATGTGCTATCAGTTCTCCAGGCTTCCTGGATACAAGATGGCAAAGGTCTCTTACAGCTTACGACGAGCTTCCATGATTCATGATGAGCTTCCATGTTTCATGGGCATCTACATGCCGCCATGTAGAAGCTCTGTGGGAATAGCAAAAGCATCTATTAACAGAAGGGCCAAGTATGCCTGTGGACACGTTGGCATGGTCACAATACAAGTATTAGGGGTTGCCCACTGCTCTTGCAGTCCATGGATTTTTTGAAGGAGGAGGTCTTTGCCTCTTGGCACTCTTCCATTTTATCTTTTTTTCATACCTTTTCCCTAATTTCAATGGCCTTTCCCTGGTTTTGGTGGTACCTTGGTCTTTTCCCTAGTACGGGCCTCACTTTTTGGTTGTCTGACCCCGTCCCCACCGATGGATAGTTTTGCTCTGGCCCTTAATCCACAGCCGAGAGTCCCCTGGTGTTCTGTATTTCGCCCTGTCTTACTTCTCCTCTCCCCTTGCTGCGAAACAGGCTCTCAGCACAGGTCCACTGACCGATGTTGCTGCCGGAGGTAGGTAATTACCAAGAGGGTTCTTTGGCGTCTTGACTCAGGCTTCATGCTGCGCTCCTCATTATTACATAATAACTCACCAGTTAGAACTTGCTCCTCAATCCCTCTCCAACTACAGGATTTTTTTTTTTTTTCTGGTCCCACAGCTGAGTTTATTATACTTGTTCTCTTATTTTATAAAATTAAAAATTTCTGAAACCAGGCCCGAGTGGTAGCTTGAGTCTCTCCATTTCTGGAAACTGAGAAGTCTCCACTTGGCTTGATGATACAGACACAGGGTGTGGGGCGGAGGGGAGGGGGTATGGTGCCCGACCAAGGAGGCGGACGGAGGAGGGAGCGCCGCCACGAGCCGCAGCCCCTGAGCTATAATTCACAGTAAGAAGGCTCAGGCTGTAAGGAGAGGTCAAGGCTCAGTGAGGTTCTGGGGTGACCAGGGGTTTCCCTGGGGTAGGTGGCAGGGGCCAAGATGCTCTCCAGCCAGTTTAGAGGCCAGGGCCCTTCCCAGCCGGCTGTCCCGTGGCCTAGGCGACACTCTCTTCATCTCCCTGGTGCTCTGGGTCCCTGTGACAGAGACCCCAGGCCTTTCCTGCACGGCCTGGCCATTTGGGGAGGACAAGGACACCACCTGGGAGGTCAGAGGAAGAAGGCGATTCGGGAGGCCACGGTCGGAGGGGAAGAGCTGCTCATCCTCAGGGAGGAAGGCGATGCGGTCCTGCACAGCCTGCACAACCTCAACCCTCGGCTCCAGGCCCAGCTGGGCCAGCTCCTTGGGCACACAGTGCCGGACACGGTGCCACTGGAGCGGGCGGGCACCGCTGCGTCTAAGAGGCGCTGTTCCATGATGCCCGCGCGAGGTGCCCGCGGAGCGGGTGCTGACCGGCTGCAGCTCCTGCAGGACGGTGTCCTTGCGGTCCGGGCGCCTGCACCACGCCTTCAGTGCCACCTGGTTGATCTGCTCGCCGCCGGTGTTGGTGATGAAGATGAAGATGGCTTTGCGATAGTGGTCCCGTATACAACCCTGGAGGAGCCCAGGAAAGGCCGCAAGACATCCATCAGGCCTGGGGGCATGTGTCCATCTCACCGAAGAGGAGGAGGGAGCGGCCACAGGCAGTGAGGGTCCCTTGGACCTCCAGCTCTTAAGAGCCTTCTGGCAAGTCGGGCGGGAAGGCGCTTTCGCAAAAGGCGCCCAAGCTGCAGCGCAGAGAGGCCAGGTCGTCCCAGGCGGCGGCCGCGGGACACCAGCCGGAGCAGGAGTGGCCGGAGGAGCAAGCCCCAGGGCCCGCAGCCGCGTCGCCGCCGCCATGGGGGAGGCCCGAGCTCGGCGTGGGGCAGCCAATCGCCTGGCCGGGATATTTTCTTTATAAAGATAAAACCGGTTATTATCTACCACCCCCCTTTCCATAGCAGTACAAGCTGTGGTGCATTTCTACATCGCGAGGTGGTGTCAGTATCACGGATTCCTGCCTACTCTGTGGGAATTTCCTTCTGCGGGGGCAGAAGGAACAGGGCCCTTGGGGTGAGAGGCTGCAGAGAACCGCTTTTGTCAGGACACTGTTTGTCCTGGGAGATGGTGCTGTGGACTTAGGTATTTCTGTGCTTGCTTTCTTCTTTGCCTTTCTTACTCGCCTTGTTGGGAGCTTCCGGCACGTTCCTGTAGCCTCAGCCTCAAGCCATGTGGATGGGAGCATGTGCACTAAGACAACGCTCTCCAGGAACGTGGCATGCACCCTGCACTCTTCAATAGCATGGGGATCAGAGGCGCTGACCGCCCAGCAGCTGAAAGCTCGTGTTTGACTTCTGACTCAAAGACTTAACTGCAGTGGCCTACTGCAAACCAGAAGCTTTACCCACAATACGGCAACGAACACACACTTTCTATATTACGTGCATTACATACTTCTTCTTCTTCTTTTTTTTGAGTTGGAGTTTTGCTTGTGTTGCCCAGTCTGGAGTGCAACAGTGGGATCTTGGCTCAGAAACCTCCGCCTCCCGGGTTCAAGCGATTCTCCTGCCTTAACCTCCCGAGTAGCTGGGATTATAGGCGTGTGCCACCACGCCTGGCTAATTTTGTACTTTTAGTAGAGACGGGGTTTCTCCATGTTGGTCAGGCTGGTCTTGAACTCCCTACCTCAGGTGATCTGCCTGCCTTGGCCTCCCAAAGTGCTGGGATTACAGGCACGAGCCACCTCGCCCCGCCTACATACTTAAAGCTAGATAGAAGAAAATGTTATGAAGAAACTCATAAGGAAGGGATAAAACATATTTACTCTTCATTAGGTGGAAGTGGAGAATCATAAAGGTCTTCATCCTCGTGGTCTCCACGTTGAGTAGGTGTGGAGGAGGAGGATGGGGGAGGAAGAGAAGGGGGAAAAGACGGAGGGGGAAGGTGAGGGGGGGGAAAAGGAGAAAAAGGGAGGGGAGGAGGAACAGGGAAGGAGGAGGAGTTGGTCTCGCTGTCTCAGGGTTGGCAGAGGCGGAAGAAAATACACGTATAAGTGGACCCATGTACTTCAAGCCCATGCTGTTCCAGGGTCACCTGTGAGACGTGCTCGCATCATGGTGCTAGTGCTGTGGCTGTCGCTGTCTCTGCAGTGTGGCGCTGTTTTCGGGGGTTGACTCATTCTCAGGGCAAACACCATCTTGACAAAATTGCTTCTCTCTACAGCTTCTCACCTGAAAGGCCCTGTTCCTTTTATCCCCTGAAAAGGGAACTCCCCCAGAGCGGGCAGGAATCCATGATACTCACACCACCTCGTGGAGTGCAAGCTGCACGCGTTCTGTGTGTGTTTCCCATGTGCACCACGTTCCATTTGGGTCATCTCTACAGTTCACCCTTCCTGAGGCCCACCGTCTTGCTAACAGGCCAGAATATGGAATTATTCTGGGCAGTGGTTGGAATTTCCTGGCAGGGAACCTGTGCAGAAAGTGGGGCCCGACATACCTCCTCCGTCGCAACGGTGCAAAGGATTAAACAGATTCATGTTCAAGGCATGTTCTCATTATGCACAGCCTTCACTAAAAGTAATTAGAACTTGGCAGATATTCTTTTCGGATGATTAATAGACCATTTCCACTTCTCTTTTTGGGAGGTCAGTTACCAGTTACCAAAAATCAAACACCTGCCTTTACATCAACCTGCTGCCGCCGAAATGTAGCAGGATGCAGTTTTCACAAAGCTGTTAAATACATCTGTTGTGCCAAAAAAAATGGGGCTGTATGTTTACCTAAGTCCTGAATAAATAGGGTGGATTTCGGGACGCAACTCTGATTAAAAACTTCTCCCTAGGCCAACATGATTTAAAAAAAACTAAGTTAGCTAGTTAGCTATGTGTCATTTATAAAGAATATAAAATTGGATAGTTGCAAATGGTCATTTGGTGGTATTAAACATGTCTTGGGGAAAGCCTGTCCCAATCTGAATTCCAGTTAATGCAATTACTATTTTCCATACTCAGATTCAGGGAGAACATATTCTCTGCGGCTTAAAAGAATCAAATTAGGCATTATGTGTCTATTAAGGAGGACATTGTATTACCTGAACATCTTGTTCCTTCATCAGAGTTTACTGTGCTATCTCACATGCCTCCCACGAGGGGCTCAGTAAACATGATCTAGTCCCATAGCAGCGCCGATTGTTTCTGTATGGGGAGTCCTTGTCATCTTCAAGATGGGAGCCCTGAGGCAGAGTCAGTGACTGAACCGGGATTCGGAGTGGGGTCCTCAGGACGGGGCTGTCAGATTCTCACTCAGATGACTCCTGCCAGCCACTGAGGTCCAGACCTCGTCACCAGCATTACTGCTGTCACCCTTCAGAAGTTTTCAAGGGACATTTATGTCTTTAATTTACAGATGAGGACACACAGGCTCTGGGGTTTCAAGCGACTTGCCAAGCCAGTCAAGTGGGTGACGGGAAGCCCTCTCCAAGGAAGGGTGGAAGAGGGCTCTGGCCTGGCATGGTTCTCCCTCTCCTCTAGGAATGGAGCCCGCATTCTCCACCCAGGTCTAAGAAGGGAATTCCTGACTCTGGACTCCCAGATGGAAGAGCCAAGCTCCCGGCCTGGGCTCACCCACGGAGGAGCCCACAGCGGAGTCGGTGTTTTGTGGAGGGACCACACAGTGGAGTTGGTATCTCTGTGCCGTTTCCAGATCCGGCCTGCGCTGGCCCAGGAGCGGAAGCCAAATTATAGAACCTAGCCACACTCAGCTGGAAGGAATTTTGGGATGGCCTCTGCTGGTGCAACATGACCACCAGGACGGCTTGTTAAAGCACAGATTTCTGAGCCTCACTCCGAGATTCTGGTGTGGTGTTGGATTCAGTTTTCTTTGCAAGCTTCCAAGGCAGGCTGATTCATGGACCACACTTGAGTAGCACTAGCCTATGTCACCTTGTCTGAAGACGGACTGGCAGGTGTCTTAGGGCCAGATAGTAAATATCTTAGTCTCTGCAGACCATCGTCTGTGTTGCAGCTACTGAACTCTAACATCGCAACAGAAGAGCAGCCATCAACAGTATGTGCGGCAATCGCCTCGGCTGTCCCCTCAGAAACCTGTGCAATAGGACATGGCCGGCTGGCTGTGGTTCACTGACCCCTCTGCAGCTCGCCCATGCGCACGGCAGTGTGGGCCTTGAGTTCAGCCCCACCACTCCTTGCTTACACAGCTGTAACATGGGCGTGATATTCCTGGTCATATTTTTCTCCAAGCCTATGATGAAATCATTGCTTGCCAGGTTCTGTATCAGGTTCAATCAGTTCCCTATGATCACTGACATTGTTTAGAAGTATGACAGCTGCACTGATGAGAATCATCTTTGAATTTGGCTTTATTTATGTTCCCTCATTATCAGGCACCACATAAGGGAAATAAGCATGCCAAGAGAGATGACAGGACTAATTTTGAAGGTTAATTTAGGAAGTTTCTTAGTATGAGAAGTCCAAAATAGGGTGGAGTGATAAGAAATTACTTAATGGGTACAATGTACACTATCTGGGTGATATATCCAGGTAACAGAACTACAGTTTTACCCACTATTTACCCAAAACAAAAAGGAGAAACACCTAAAACTGTCTCTATCAGATAGAACAAAAAAGCAGCATCACAAGGTCAGCAGGATGAACCCACAGTTTATGATGGCTCCAAGCACTAACCGCCTCTCCCAAGTATTTTAAAGAAAAAAGCATTCTACAAACAAGGATATAACCAACAAGTTATATTATTTTTTATTCATGTTAGAATTTCTATCAGTGTTTGAACATTAATATTTAGAGAGTTTGTACATTTTCACCTTCCAAGGTGTGAAATGAGAAGCATGCTAGGTCACCAGTGGTAACTAATAAACACTTCACAATCGCATGGATATCCACTCTGCTCTCACCACTCTCTTAACACTGTTAAACATTTTCTTTCCTTGCTGTAATTTACAATGAAAACTGTGCCCCACTCATGTCTCAGCAAAGTTCCAGACATTATGGATTCATCACATATAAATTCTTTAAAAATATACTTCTGTCAAAAGACTTGATAACTACTATGTACACTACAAAAATAAATCTTCATATAAATAAATTATATGGCATACTTTTATCTTTGTAATTGAAATGACACAAACTCATTTCCACCAAAATTGGCAGTGAGACCCAGTTTGAATATTTATTTCCTTTAAACTCCTTACCCTAAAACCTACCATGAGTCTTTAATGTAAATGTTATATACTCTGAACTATTTAACATTAGTAAGCACTCTATACAAATAAAAATTCTGTCCAAAAGTAAAACATAGCTGTAATGTTTCCAATAGAAATAAAATCCCTGCATTTTTTTTTGTTATAAACTGGCATGACAAATACTGTAGAGAAAAACATTCTTATGATACAAAATTATAAATATCAGCAAAATTCTTTTTTTTAAAAAAATTAAAACATCCAAATGAACAAACAGGACAGACAAAATAAAACTATTAAAAGAGAGAGAGAGAGAAATTCTAATTCCCTGCCAGCCCTCCAGTTCTCCCTTTGCCAATGTGACTATCGGAGAAAGTTCTACACCGTGCAGAAATCAGGGGCCACGTAGGCTCCGGTGCACCATGAGCTGGGCTCAGGAAGGAAGCGAGGGAGCGCCGGGAGCCAGAAGGAGGTCGACTTCAGAATTCTGCATCATCCCTCTTCCACGCAGGACATGTTTTCTGAGCAGAGCTGGGTGTTAGGTTGGCAGACCGTGTGGGTGGCAGAGAGGCACCACGAGAGCAGCAGGGGGGTGCCAAGGTCCCCGGCAGAGTCACACACATGCACACCTGGTAGCCACAAGCAGCTCCCCATCAGCATCAGAGTTCCGTGGTGAGTATCAGGGTCTGAGGTCACTACACTGCGGTGTTCCTGGGGGCCCATGCCCTTCCGTTAAGATTTCCCATATAATTCAAGAGGGAATAACAGGAACTGCCACTTGTGAGCACCTCACAGGAGCTTAGGCTTCAGCCCTGCAGGAACCCCGCCCTTTCCTCTGACTTCTTGTCCTAACAAGGCGCTGGTGTTGATTTGGATGGGCAGCCGACACTGGGTGCTTCCCTGGCATTTGCTGGTCTCTGGCTAAGAGGTGAGGGATCCCACACCCCAGAGCAGAAAAGAACCAGTACAGAAGCAACTTTTAAAAACCATGCCTGGTTGCGAGACCTGCCCTGCCGACATCCTTCCGTGAGTGTGTCCATCCTCTGCTTTCCCACATCACACTGAAAGGGCACTAATGATGGGAGGATGGAGGCCATGTTCAGATCTATTTAGGAAGTGTGTGCCCTAGACACTGGTGTGTGAAGCATCCCTCCGGAGGTCATCGCCTACATAACACCTGCCTCCGTACCACCACAATGCATGCTCACCGTTGATTTTTAAAGAAAGACACAAACAGATCCAGAAAGCCTCAACCAGCAGCTCCATTTAAGAGAGGGAGTTTAAACTACAGGGGCTCCAAACATCGTTTCTGGGTTGGCTGTGGCCCAAGAATTAACTGAACAAGTTTTTCTACCTGTGACGGGGCCACATGTACTCTTGAATTTGGGGGTGTTGGGGGATGGGTCATGTGTGTGTTGGTCGTGAGAGGGGCTCGACGCTGCATGCTTTTTAAGAGTATATTCTCATGGCCCAGCCAAGGCTCACCACTAGGCATGTCACCCAATTCTCTAACACCCACGATGATGAACCGATGTGAGCCCCATACCCTGAGGTTCCAGCATCCATCACAATGATCCATGAGAAAGAGCTTATTCTCCTGAAGTACAAACTGGATGGCAGCCAACGGTCATAAGAGACCCTGTGGACACGAAGAGAGTCTCACTTTTGCTGGGTAGATTGGAAAGGGCTCGGCGGATGTTGAGGGCCAGCCCTCGCCAGCACAAAGTAATCCAAAGATATCCTGATGCTTCCAGCCTGACTAGGTCAGAGCCTACTAAGGGTTACAGACAGTACAGAGAAACAAAACAAGACAAAAAAAATCACAGTACAGTACATGGTGAAATCACACACATGTTCACACATACAGCCGAACAAGAGGACCGCACTCAACTACACCTAGAGAAGCCACCAGGATTAACGTGCTTTCTTCATATCTGCTCATTAAACAAAAAATTATCACGCATAGCGTGTTTGAAAGTTAACAGTAACATTTCATACTACCACAGGGTTGTGATATGCAAATTTAAAATATTTTAAACAAAAACCTTTACAAAATAATCCTGTTACATAAGCAATATTTGCATAGAATTATACAAGTAAATTATACAATATTTAAGCAGCAGCAACATATGCTGAAATTTAAGACTGTTGAAGCTTGGTTGGGGCACAGAGCCCAACGCACAAATACGGAGAGGCCCCACCGCGGCCTCCGCACTCTGGGGCGGGAGTGGAGAAGCCCAGATCATCCTACTTTACACCCTTCCTTCCTATATTACACATGTGTACACCTCTTAAATATTTATAGAAATATTTCACAAAATAATACAATCGGTTACAGTAACAACGAACTGCTATCCTGGCGCAGGGCATCTTCCATAACTCCAAGCAGTTCTCTTCAAGCAGTACTGGAAAGAGGTGGGGGCGGGGGGTTTCCAATCTTTGGCCTCTTTGCTTCAGATTTTAATCACCCTTTAAAAAGAAACAAAAAAAGGAAGTTGAACTAAGAGGTGTGCGGATCCATATTAACGAATTCCAAAAGCAGGCGGCCGTGATCTTGGCGTTAGCAATCAGGAGGGTGGGGTGTGGATCTCAGGATACCGGGGGGCTGCTTGTGACCTCCCTTCATCTGGGGGCTGCTTACACAGAGCGTTCCCATGTGTAAGACTGGCAAATAGGTAAAGGGTGGTGCTGCATCAACCTCTGCAAGAAGAGAGACCCAGTGTGGGGCTGGACTGGTTCCCCAAGGATGACAAAGCTTGAACACATCAGCCCTGCCCTGGGATAAAAGGTCACTGGGGTCCAGCACAGGATGGGCCTGAGTGCTGTGGCCCCTGGGGGATGCTGAGAACCCCAGGAGAGCCGTGCCTACTCTCCGCCTGGCCGTGGTCCCTCAGCTGCCCGCACCGCGGCACGCACCTCAGTTGGAGCTGCTTCCCCGGGGCCTCTCCTCGCACTCCACGTCCTGCAGCTCAATGACTTCCACCTTCGAATCCCTCCTCTCACGTCGGACGTGGAAAGGCACGTGGGGGTCCTCGAACAGGCCGTGGTCACTCTCAGGGTAGCCTTCGTAGCCCGGGCAGAGCCCCCCTCGGGGGTTCCGCCCAGGCCCAGAGACAGGCGGCGGGTGCACGGCGACAGTCACGGAGGCAGAAGCTGTCACAGTGGTGATGGGCTGGCAGTAGCCGGGCACGGAGCTGCCCATGGCAGTGGACGCTGGGTTCCGAGGGTTGTGAGAACGGGTCCCACGGGGGCCCCAGCGGTCCCTATTGCTAGGGCCAGAATGCCCTTCAGTAGAAATTTCAAAAGCGTCTCTGCGCGGTCTATATGGGGGTGGCCACAAGCCTTCTCTGTGGGGGTTCCTGCGGGGCTGCTGGCCTTGCCGTCCGGGAGGCAGGGACCCTGAGTCCAGGTGGGGTTGCTGTCGTGGGTTCGAGGGTGGGTGATGCCTGGATTCAGGAGGGACCACCTGCAGAGGATGAGGGTGAGTTAGAAGGGTGGACAGGGAGCTGCCTTAGGCTGGGCATGGGCCCCTGCAGCTCCCACATCTCCCTCCAAAGGCTCAGTCAACCCTGGGGAACCAGTGGGGGCCTTCCACCCACAGAAGAAAAGCCCATCCTTCTAACAGCCTCCAGGACCTGGCGGAGGAGTGCCTTGCTTGAATCCTGGTTCCAGGCTTTCTCCAATGCAGCTGGCTGGACGCTGCTGCTGCTGCTGTCCATGAATGTGGGCTGTGGCCAGAGCGTCCAAACTGCTGCCCCCAACGACCTACTCCCCACCTGGCTCAGTCCCCCAGGTCCTGAGCTGCTCTTCTCCCGCAGCTGCCAAGTGTGCGGCCCTGGCTGGCCTGAGTGCAGGATGCTAGCAGGACTGTCTCGGCCTACTCTGACAAACAGTAGACATGTGGCTGCTTATGTTTAAATGAACTGAAATTCAAAATCCAGCTCCTTGGTAGTCCCGGCCACATTTCAAGTGCTCCACAGCCACGTGTGGCCGGTGGCTCCCGTCCTGGAGAGCCGAGAGGGCATTTTCATCACTGCGGAGGGCTGTGGTGGGCAGCCCGCTCCACTTGATTGTTAGGAATCTGGTCTCTGCGTCTCTATACAAAGCACAGAGCAACACAGTGGCCACATCAATCAAAAGGACCGTGACCAACTTCAAAGTCATTCAGCTTGTACCTATTTTTAGGCTCCCGCTGAACAAAACCAGATTCACACTGCAGCTCAGCGGGCATCGTCACGGGGGGTAGGAGGAGGACAATTTAGGTTATTTGGTTGGCCTTTCTCTCTTTCACGGAAGGGCTGCTCTGGCCTGGGACTGGAATACCCATTTCCTGGAGGGACGGCAGGGGGCCCTCAGTGGAGCAACATGAGCCTCAGAGCCTTCCTTGAGTTTTTGGTGCTGAGCTCCTGGCCTGGGGGGCTGAGCCCATCCTGGGAGCACAGGGCAGAGGAAAGGACCCAGGCCCTTGGAGCCTCTGAGGAGGGGCTCCCAGGCTCCTGGTGACCTCGTGAATCACTGAAGGCTAAGAAATCAGGGGTGGGTCTCAGCCTCTCTGCTCCTTCCTGCCACCTGGAACATGAGCTTGGAGCCACAAAAGCTATGGTAAAGTATTTAGATGATAATAATTAATGTTGTATTAAGGGCAACGAAACCTAACAGGAATGAGAGAAGAAAACAATCTTGGCTCTCCTGGCAATAAAAATACCACCACAGTTTTAGAAAATGTCACTCTAAAATGACATGCACTTTAAGAAAAAAAAAAAGGCAAGGAATGCTTTATGTCTGGCCTTTCAAGCCCAAACTGTTCTCACCCCGGACAAGACAGATGCTATTGCTTTGTGCAGTGACATTACTGGCCCCTGCCCCCCCACCCTTTTTTTTTTTTTTTTATCTCTTATGAGATCAAACCACAGGAAGACAGCATTTTTAGAGCTGAAAAAGAGTTAAATATTGGCAATTTCCTATGATTTGACCTAGCCTGTACTTTATTTCCGCATCCATCTGCCTGTGTGACGTGTTGCTTAGAGTGGGAAGGAACCCTGCTGGACCACCAGGCCCATTACCATGGGTGGGAAGACCCCCCCTCATTCCCCAGGGTCACTTACAGTGGAGTGGGCAAAGACCGGGTTTTCTGTGGCTTCCACGATCACTTGGCGGGCAGGGCCTCCCACGCCCTGCTGGGTCTCATAATGCCGAAGCTCCTCACTGAGGCCCGACACTGTCGTCTGGGAACTATACTCCGAGTCGGAGGAATCAGACCCGCTGTGCATGGGACCTGGGGGCACGGCGAACCGGACCACGCTGGGAGGTGGCTCAGGGGAGGGTGTGGGCAGGCGGTTCAAGCCGTTGGCTGGAGACACCTATGTAAGGGGATTCCATGTTAAAAGCGTTCTTGTTCATTTACCTGCTGGCCACACTCAAAGTTCAAAGCACGGTATTATCCAGGGGCTTCTGTCACCTGCCCTGGGGCCCTATGCTCTGTGCCGCATTAACCTCCCTTTCTCTACCACCTGGGACCCTCAGGTCCCGCAGCTGGAGCAGAAGAACTGCCCTCTGCTCCACACTGGAAAGGAGGGATGTGTACTTTTCACCCTTGTGAAGTCCAATTGTTCATCTCAAGGGGAAAGTCTTCTTTTATTGTATATAGATCTGTGAGACTCAGGCTGCCAATCAGTTGATTTAGAGAAACAAAACCAGACCAGCCATATATCCCTCAAAGCTAGTACAACGAAGAGGAAAAAAGCCATCACTTCGAGATGTTTACTGAAAAACAATCAGCGGGTGGGGATGCACCTAAGTATCTAAATGAAGAGTGGCACAGGAAACACGACATTCAGCTGGCCTACACGTGGGACATCCCCGTGTCATTACTGACCTCAGGATATGGTCCAAAGAAAGACAAAAGCACGGGAAGCAAAACCAGCCCATTGAGAACGCCGAGGATGGTGAGGATCGCCAGCACAGCGAAGAAATACCTGGGGGATCAAGAGGAAACAGGAACACGCGCTGTGGCAGGGTAGATCGCGCCACCCTCCATGTGCCAAGCATAGCAGCACGGCAACGCCAGAAATGAACAAAACCCACCCCACTGAAAAGGCTGTTATCCAACTGCAGTTCACATTCAACACAAGGTGCGTTTTTGTTTTTGTTTCTTTACCTTATGACTTTGAGGACTACATTCCACAACCCAAAGTGTTAGTTCATGAAGTGAAGAAAAAAAAATTAGTCTGTTAATTTGCTGAACTCTGATGGCATGTAATGTTATTTATGAATGTGTTACACAAACACAAAAATATGGAATGTGAGCTGAATGGCGGGGCAGACTGAAAGCACAAACACAATGCCGAGGGGCCCCGTTCATGAAAACCCAGCAGAAGCAAACAAATGAAGTGAAGGGTGTAGAATTTAAACAATTTAGCCCAGGAGGAAAAGCAGCCCACTTCTGCAGGCTGCTAATCCACTGTGAAATGCTTCTGCATCTTACGGCAGAATCTCTAATTAAGTCTCTAGTGTATCAGGTAAGGCTTTCCCTGGGCTTTCATTAATCACAACTTTCTGCCTAGATTTCTGTGAGTTCCAGTTTTACCAAATAGCTCCAATTGCAACCTTTTTAGAACGCAGGAACCAGCTTTCTGCAAAGAAAATGCTGCCCATTCTGTGGGAGCTGGGGCATTGTGCTGGGTGAGGGCGCTCCACAATGGCGGGGCTGCTCTGCGGGCCAATCTTTTGTTGAACAATTTAGCATCTCTGAATACTCTTGTTTTGCGTCAGCCAATTCAAACATAAAGGCCGCAGCACCATGGCAGAGGAGGAGAGTGCACAAGTAGTTCTGCTTTCCCACCATTGAGGGCTAAGGTCTGGAATCCTTCATGAATACCAAGGTAAACCTGTCAGCCAGGGACAGCCTCTGGTGGACACTCTGCATGGCTGGAGGGCATGGACTCCATGCAGGGATGGGTCTCTGGAACTAATGATTTCTAGGGCAACTTTGATGGAAGTGGGCTGCGGTGGGGGAGAGGCTCAGGATGTTCTGGAAAGAGGGAGAGCAAGATATCTGTTAATGGCCCTCTGGTTCATAAAATGGAACAGGCAGCCAGTGATGCCATGTCTATATATGTTTTGACATCAGATGAAAGAAGAGAGAATCCCTATAAAAATACAAATACCTCGCAGCTATTGTAAACACTAGAAACTTCTGAGCTGCATTAGTCATTAGTAAAAACCAAGCAGCCAATGTCTTGCTCTAATGTAAACTGCTGGAACTTTCGGCTGGGGCGAACATTGGCAGCAGCATTAAGACGTTTGCATCCCATCCATCTAGCTGAGGTGTAAACAGACCAATTAGATTTCTGACGGCTTAGCATATACAGTGTCCGCTCATTTATTTGACCTCAGAGAGGCCTTTATCAGGTTAATCCATCCTGTTCTAGGAAACGGAAAGTCCTTTTAAGTGCTTGAAAGAGGAACCCTGATACTTCTGGGTGGGAACAACCCCGGGTGAGAGAAGCACGCTGGGATTCTGGCCGCCAGGTCCCCAGCTGGGGACTCTAATTCAGGCTACGTTTCTTCACAAGTCTCAGCCCCACAAGGCTGAGCGAGAGTCTCCTCTAACTCTCGAGATCCCAGCACACCCTGCTTTTGGCCTGGTTTTGCCTGTGAACTCGTCTCTCCCCTTAAAAGAACTGAAGCTACACAGTGGATATGGGGCTCTTCATTATCTGCTGTTGAGCAAATGGCACTGACGGGGTGCTTGTTATATTCGCATTAAATGAGAAAGTAAATATGCAAAAGAAACTCTTACTTGATATTGGGCTTTTGTATTATAGAGATAACGTGCTAGTGCCTGAAAAAGTGTATACCAAGAACAAAGGAAAAGCTAAAATCAAACTAAGAACTAAAATAAAACACAGACCAAAACATTTAACTAAGTCGGGCAACTATCTATTTGGTATTGGCAAACAGGAATTTAGAACCAGCATGCCGGCTTAGCAGTAGTCTGTGCTGAAGTCCAGCTCCATGGACGCTGCAGGGAGGCAGCTGGAGGTGCAGCCTCAGCCCCCGCCCACCACCTGCCCCCAGAAATCTGCCGGGCACTCAAAGAGCCTCAGGTGATTCCTAAGCCCATCAGTGTGAGAAGCCCTGGTCTACAGCGATTCCCCTTCCCCATTCACTCTATGCAAAAGCTATGACAAGCAAAGTTGGCACTCATTCTAGGAAGGCGGACTCCACGATGCCAAAATGCCCAGTGAGCTATGCCACAGGCCAACCAATGGACTCATCTTTTCTCTGTAATAAAACTTTGGCTAAAATTTAGCTGAAACCCTCTTCTTTTTACTTGAAGACAAGAAGCCTATCTTTCTCTTGCTCTCTCTTTCTCTCTCTCTCTCTCACACACACACACACACACACACACCCCTCTTCGTACTGAAGTGTGCCAAACAAACCAATCATTTCTCATATCTGGGTCTGTCCTGTCATGGTTCTAATCCTGGACTAACTTTTACTTCCTGGTGATTCTGGCCTTAGCTCTCCATAAGGTAGCAGAGTTCCATACAAGAACAGCTACCTCACAAGCCATGAAGGCTGCTCAGCGAAGCAAGGGGTTTCTTTCTCCGCAGTTCTCAAATTCTTCTCAAAAGGAAAACTCGCTGTTCTTTTATATTTCATGAAGTCATATTCTTGATTAAATTAACTGAAAACGACTTGCCTTGAGATTCAAACTAGGCTTAGATTCCCAAAAGCTGACACCAAAGTCCAATGCTAAATGCTTCCTAATTGTGGGGGCTCGAACATGAAATCTGGGCACATCATTTTCACTTCTTAAAAAAATGACATCAGCTGACAGTTTCAGGTATTTTTAAGTTTTCCTTTCTACAGTTCGAAGGAGATGAAGCACAGGTCAAATCTGGCATCTCTTTCTGCCAGTGTTTCTAATCCCAGACACCAAGAACGGGCCACCTTTTGGGTGATCCTGGGGCTTCAAGCTGCGGAGCTGTCCTTGCTGCCAGCCCCAAACCCTCTATCTTCTGTTTTGAAGATATTCCCCAAGATGGCTTTGGAAGAGAGATTGTCTTTATACCTCTGAGTATCTCTAAGTTAACAAGTTCAAAAGAAAGCAGAGTCGCAATGAAGAGAGGTTGCAATCTACCAGATACAGAAGAAAGTAAGCAACAAGGATCACCTGAGCTAACAACAATGATTTTTAAAACATGTCTCCTTGCACACGCCTGCTTACCTGACAATGAAGTCGAACTCAGATCCCGCAAGCATCAGCACTCCTAGCAGAGTGGAGACGGCGCCATCCAGGACGGGTGCAAACATGTGCTCCAGGGCAAGCACAGCCCTGCGGTTCTTGTCGCCGATGGCCGTCAGAAAGGCCTGTGCAATGAGGATGTTCACAAGATCAGGTTCCTGGACTTCACATGGTAAATCCTCAGCTCCTTCCTAAATGCTACAAGCTCTCGAACTGCTCACATCTTACTATCTTAGCTGCTAGAAGGTGTCATCAGAGTAGCTCAGCTAGCTACACCTAGACTTACACTAAGATGACCTTTTCACGGCACTGGGTCATATTTGGTGTTGACATAAATCTTGAGCACGGTAAAACCAAAACTATATAAAAACGGACAGAAATGTCCCCTTCTTTTCACTGCTACTTGCCCTCAAGTTTCCTCCCTTAAATGATCTCACATCACTTATACGTGAGACCTCTAATTCCCACAGCAACAGTACTCTGTTGGCCAACGCACTGGATTGCCAAGAACTTTGTTCAGTATCCTAACCGATTAGGTGCAAACACGCTTCCTCATGATCATGCAGAGGTGAGACCTTCTGTCATGGTTTCAGGCTGTGTTTGTAGTACATCTAAGCACTATGAAAGTACTGCAAGAAACACACAGGACTGTGCATTTGAATCAAGACCTTTCTAACTCTGTGTGAACACATCCCTGCCTCTCCTTCAGTCCTAAAGCTCTCCTAGGCCAGTCGATACTAAATGGGAACTTTGCGGGAGTAAATTCTGGAAGATCAGACTGTTGGCCTGAACGTGTGATCCCTGCAGGGAGTACTGAACCTGGCACAAGTTCTCTCTCAGAAGTTCAGGCTGCTCTGGGATATGCTGAGAGAAGAGAGCTGGGTGTCTTTGGCAGGATGTGTTCCTATCCCTTACCTACCTGTGGAAGGATGGGAATGGTCATTCTCCTTAAGAGATGAAAAATTTACAAGTATACAAAGGTGTGCTAAGAGTTTTCCTACTTTTCTCTGAAATAGGTTCTACTCTTTCAGAGTTGGTAAAGACAACTCAATACGGCTGCCTTTTGCTCTTGGGAGGAAGGCACTAGGGGGTTTTCAGCCATGCTGCCTTTCATCATATTTGGGCCATGAGGCCATAAGGGCTGAGTTGTGACTATCCTGTTGCATGCTGCTTCTATGTTACCAAGGCAGCAAAGGAATGGGAACCCACTGCTTTCCTAAAGATGTTCGTGAAAGCAGAGTCTTCTTCACAGCCTTATTCTACCATTTTACAAACCGTGAAAGAGCAGTTACTGCCTCCTCTAAATGCAATTTCACATATAGGATCAGAATACTAAAAATGACTTGGACCAGAGGTCCTAGAGTCCAGAGACTGTAGTTAGCATTTCCGCGGTAAAAATCTGCTCTGGGATACCCCTGTTTGCCACACTAGTTTCCAAAAAAGGTGGTTTCCATTTGCATCAGAATAAAGTAACTTGTGGATTCTTAACTCACATGCAAATTTATCTTCCTTTTAAAGAACTGTATTGGAATTATGGGTTCCCTAAACTCTAGGTTGGCACACTGTTCCTTTAAAAAAAATAGTCCCTCCTCCCAGCTCAAAGGAAAAAAATACTTTGAGTAGGCTCAAAATTTAGAGAATACTGTTTTATAGAAACAGTATTATTGGTTTTTTATAATACACTGTGAAAAAATGGGATAATTTCAACAAAGCATTCCTTCCAAAACACAGAAAGTTTACAATCTCTCAATTGTATAACAATAGCCCTGGAAAGACTGCAGAAGGCACAAGGCTGCAGCATGTGTGGAGACATGCATGTGCCGTGTGCTGAGCCCAGAGAGAATCCACGCTGGAGACTGCAAAAGCAACCTCGGAAGTGATTAGGTCCCAGCCCAATGCTAGGCTTCCTAGGCTAAGTTATTCCACACGTCGGTATTGATTCAGTTAACACATTTATTTATTGAATGCCTACTGATAACCCCAAGTTCTTAGGCTGTAATCTGCAGATGGAACATAATTTACACAGTTGTGAGGTTTTAGACAATTCTTTGATAAATGTATACAATGGATTTATCTCTTGGATGAAAGATTCCTTCTGAAGTTTAATTACCTCCAACAAAGCATTCACAGGGCAAGGCATAAAAAAAGAGGAAAAAAAATGTCTGTTGAGAGCCTCACTGGTTCTCTTACTTTCTGCTGTCATGAACGTAGAGGCTGGGAGGTCCGAGGAGCTGGGAGGGCTTAGGCGGACGTGCCAGTTCCCTGGAGCTGAACACTGGCACCTCCCTGCACTCCTAAGCCCGAGGGTACTTCCTTGGCTGCCAGCTCACCTCACCCCCAATGATGCCATCCCCAAGCCTGTGAGTGTGGTCTCATCTTATCCCCACTGTTCCTGTTGCTTTTAAAACTCTATGTATGCCCACCCACATACTCACCACATAACCCGCCTTACAAAGGTGACAACATCAGGAATTGTGGGGGTGATAATGACAGTCAACATCAGGCGAGCACAGTCCTCCCAGTCCCCTCCAGCACACCAACCCTGCACTGCCTACGGCTGACAGGGCCCGCCACCATGCACCTTCCACACTCCTTGAGGGAAAGGAATCCAGAAACCTTGCAGAATCTCCTAGGGGACCCCTGTGCCATGAGACCTTTTCACTACCACGTACAGGGAGAATGCCAAGGTTCCCACTTAGAAACACAGAGCCAGAGGAAATGGGTTGTTTTTCACAAACTTTTTGCTTCAAATGTCTCCCATACCAAAGCAACGTGAACGGTGAACTCCACTCCTATGCCAACAGAGGCGATCAGGATGACCACGGGCACAGCGCTGAGCTTGATTCCAATGAGGCCCATCATGCCGAAGAGCTCGACCGTCATCAGTGCCAGGACCATCACCTTGAGGAGGGACACAGTGGTCAGGGGGTGGGCACGTCACACTCCAGGGCTGCCCACAAGGGAGGCCACCAGAGGGCTAAGGTGTCCTCGGTTCAGATCAAAACAATGAACAGACTGACTTGCTTGGACTCTGGACACCGCCTTCCCTTCCTAATTCATCTTCCCGCCGGGGAGGGAGGCTGTGGGACAGCGCATGTGTAAAGCTATAGAAGGCAAAGTGGAGCGTTCTAATGCAGACCATTTTCCAACATACCTTCTTCTCCAGAGAGCAAAAAACATACAGAGCAATCCACGAGGAATCACACAAGCCTGGATGCATCACTTAGCTATGAATTTCACATAGTTTACAACAAGATCAACCGCTCCTTCCGCTTGGGTCTTAACTATCAGAGATTATCCAGGAACCCATCATTAAGTTTTTGGTTGCCTCACACTCCATTCTAAAGAAAGCTGATAGGATAGGGTGAAAAAAAATTCTTGTGGCCAGGCGCAGTGGCTCACGCCTATAATCCCAGCACTTTGGGAGGCCGAGGCGGGTGGATCACGAGGTCAAGAGATCGAGACCATCCTGGTCAACATGGTGAAACCCCGTCTCTACTAAAAATACAAAAATTAGCTAGGTACGGTGGTGCACGCCTGTAGTCCCAGCTACTTGGGAGGTTGAGGCAGGAGAATCGCTTGAACCCAGGAGGCGGAGGTTGCGGTGAGCTGAGATTGAGTCATTGCACTCCAGCCTGGGTAACAAGAGTGAACTCTGTCTCAAAAAAAAAAAAAGTTCTTGTA